>JAIUZE010018386.1:0-37052 GCA_022085475.1 Heliosperma pusillum
AATTCATCAACCCCCCCCCCCCCCCCCCCCCCCCCCACCCCCCCCCCCCCCCCCCCCCCCCTCCCCTCTTTCGTATTTGATCAATAGACTCTACAATAAAGATAGTAATTAAGCCTCAGAAATGCTATACTTAGTCGGACCCAAAGAATGATACCATGGACACGCAACGAGCCATCGAGCTCAAGGAAGTGTGGATCTCACCCGTAAGAACAAAGTTATCATCTATCAGATCATGAGTATCATCACCCGTATCAGCTTATTTCCCAAATACTGGGAAGTCTTCAATTTGGCAATTTGGGCAGTCAATGCCCCAATAGAGCTGCAATGGCACTATCCGAATCACCCTCTCTCGCGCTACCTCTGGGATGATTATACTCAGCAATGTGAGTAGCCATCTCATCTATTAGTTTCCAAGCATTGACATCATTTGTGTTGTCTTGAAACCTCCCATTAGTAGAAGAATCAAATAGAGCTCGATGATCGTTATACAACCCATTATAAAAATGATTGCAAAGGAACCAAGTTTCAAAACCATGATGCGGGACAGAACGGACAAGCCTCTTGAAGCAGCTCATGCCTCATTAAGGTCTTCAGTGGGACCTTGTTTGAAACTAGTAATTTCGCTTCTTATGGCGTTGGTCTTTTGTGGTGGGAAATACCTCTTGTAGAAAGTAAGAGAACGAGAATTCCAAACAATAATTCCAAACTAAAATAAAAACAAGTCGAAAGTTGTTGCCTCCCTGGCAACGGCGCCAAATTTGATAAGGCTAAAGGCGTGCCACCTTAATCAAAGTAATCCTAATTAACTACTAACTAATAGTCAGTGGTAAGTAAGGTACCGAATCCACAGGGAGACGGTAATAATCTAGTTTGCTAATAACTAAGTCCGTCTGAAGGTAAAAACTCTTTGAATGTTTGATTTGTTTCTAAACTAATTTCAATAATAGAAGCCGGATTAAATAAAAAAGTTAAAAAGGGTAGGGATCGGGTTCACTAGGTATGTTATCCGGTGAAGGAATTTAATCAACTAAAAGGTCAATTTAGTTGTTTAAGGTCATATGATCGATCGACTCTAATATTCCCTAGATTAAAGAATTAGCTACTAATATAATAACTAAACTAACAACGATAATATAATAAGAGGCAAACATAATTAATAACATAAATGAGACGATTTAAAAAGCAATTAGCAAAAAAGAACTTAAACTAATACTAACAAGAGTATATGAAATACAATTACCGAATTCAAAGGTTTGATGAACTAAAGGGATAAACTTCTAGATCTGGAATAATATGAGTAACAAAGTAATTCCAAGAGTTTTTAGGAGTTTCGAAAATAACTAAAGTGTGCCCTAATTATGAAAGACGAGATTTGTATTTATACTAAAGTAATTAATTAAATAAACCAAATTTAGGAAACACACAACTCGTCAGATACTGGGTTGCTTGATCGAGTAAAGGTGAATCTGCTCAATCAAGTCGAGTTCTCAGCTCCACGCAATGATTTCAAACCGTTGTAATTTCTTCCTTACTTATCGGAGTTCGATGCGTGACCTACCATTGGAAAGCTAAGGGAAAGAGATTTATTTTGCCATTTTAATTACTTTGATAAGAGTTTTAGAACTCAAGATATTCAAGTTTAAAGCTGGCACTTATGAAAGCAAGCATTATTTCTTCTCATTTCACATTTGTTTGGTCTTTCCAACTAATTTCTTTGACATTCCTTCTTGTTTCTTTCGTAGTCTTCATGTCAAGCATAAATTCTCCAAATGTCGAGTCTATTTTGCTTTGCAAGGCATTCAAATCACACCGTATCTTCACAATAACACAAAAAAACTGGAGTATCGACATTCTAACATATAATGGCATCTAGTCATATAATTATGCACAAAATCGTCACAAAAGTGACTAAGTAGAGGCATATACATGTTTACAATTATGAACCGTCATGTACCCCTGAAAGTGTTTAGGTTTGCCCAACAATGATTCTGATTTAAAAGCGTTCATCGAAAATGAAGAGTCTATTGATCCTAAATATTCGCGGGGGGGGGGGGGGGGGGGGGGTGAATTGAGTATAAATAAAGTATCCCTACTTTTTCAATTTTTTGTATAAGCGTGTGATAGTAACTAGTGGTATAAATTTATTGATTAAATTCAACCCAACTACCTACTTGTAGCGTGTGAAATTAACGAAACAAAATAAAATGCAAGACACAAGGAATTTTGAAGGGGTTTAGTTTCAAAATTCAAAACCTACGTCCACTCGTACAATTAACTCTAGTTGTAACTCAAGGTTTGAGTACCGGTAAATACTCGACATTATCTTAAGTTAATAAGAAAGTGTTTTTTATTGTTCTTGGTGTTCACAATTGAACGTATAAAAAACAATACTAGCACTATTATCCAAAAACGAGTTTCTCAAAGTAATTTGCGAAATGAAGCACAGCTCTTAGAAAACAACTATTTTCAAAATAAAGATTTTACTTAAAAATATTGAGCATGTTTGCAAGTATGAATTCTATTATGAAAAGCGTAGTTTTAAATTCATTGAGTATTTATAGTAAAGAAGTAAACTAGATTTTTAAATAAAACCATAGCTTAGTCGTAGCCTCCATTGACTAACAAGAAAGATATTAGGTTAAATTTAAAAACCCTAGTAAACCATATGCCTCCCTTGTAAAGCAAGAAAGATAATAGATTTACATCTTATTTAAACCCTAAATACACTTATAGTTAATCACGGGTGAAAACGTCTCATAAGCCTTGACCACGTGAAACCCTAGTCCATTGTTGGGCTTTTGTAAAATAAATTAGGGTTTAGTTTTGAAAATATATGAAAACCCTAGATAGCATGACAACTAATAAGTTGTTTTACTAATCAATAGAGAGATCATAATATTATTCAAACTAAGTAAATTTAAACCTTAATTTACTATAAATACTTTATTTTAAAAAGATTATTTTAAACAGTATTTATAAAACGTTTAGAAAAAACTAAAATAGATGCACTGTACCTTGCAGCTGAAAAGTTATAGTAGCTTCACCTATAACTTTGAGCGTGTCAAGTAAGGTAATAGTTAAAACAGCTATAACTCTACTTCCCAAAATTACTATTGAGATTATCGTTATTGAACGACGACCTATACTACAAAATCTTTCTGGAGATCTTTAGCATGTTGATCATCACTTCAATCAAATCATGAGCTCTTCATCTAAAGCTCCACAAGCTTCTTCAAGTCTTTGTCTTTGATCTTGAGCTTGACAATCACCAAACTTATAGTAGAAATACCTATAACTTTACTTCATTCATAAGTTCCAAAGTTATAGTGCAACGACCTATAACTTTGTTTCACCTTTAACTCACAATTCATCAAAGTTAAAGATAAACTAGCTATAACATCAGGTTCCAAATCCTGCTTAATCGAACCAAGAATAAACAAAAAATTACACGCACAAGCATATATACTATACAAGCATACTTGTCATTATCAAAACATAATCATATTACTATATGGTTCAACAAATTCCCCCTTTTTGATGATGACAAGCCTCTAATGATTTGTGACTAAGGTAAGTTCCCCCTCAACATAATACTATAAAAATCATAGTTGGGTACAACGCAAGATCAAGAAATCTAAAGCTAAAGTTGTAGATACCTCAGTTCTACATCTCCCGCCAACAACCCAGTGATGATTGGGCCGCATGTTCGGTATGCGAAACGATTTGTGACAGTTCATAAGTTTATCGTCAAGTGATAGCTCAAATACTTCTGTCTACCCCTTGGTCTTCATCTACGCGACGATACGTTTGTTTTGACAGTCATTAGAGTCTATTTGGCGTTCGGGTCAAAAACCGCTTCATTTTCTATAAATCGCCTTTTAAAAACCGAGTCTGAACGCTCGAGAATATTCCGGATATATTAATATTTCAAAAATTATCTTTTTGGTAAAATATATCCATATTTTATTTTGAAAGAATTCGAAATCAACTGCAATTCCATAATAGAAACGCGGAAATCTTTCTTTCAAAGTAGGAAACTGCTTGGAATATAACGCAGCAGGTGCTGCGCCACTTCCCCAGCTGCTTTTCCTGTTTCCGGAATATTTTCTAGATTTCTTTCCGTGTTCGAGTTATTCCAAAACTTTTCGGATTTTTCCTTATAAAAGGAGAGTTCGTGCTCACTTTTAAAGCACGCGAGTGTTCCACCCCTTCTCTTCTCCCTCTTTGCATTCTAGACCTTACTCTAAGCATTTTGACATCTGCGTGCTTGATCAATCGACCACGTAAGCTCAAATCCTTCTGGGTACTTGTCACGTTTTGCAATGACCTACCAATTTGACCAACTACACTTAATTAATCAATCTTTTAATCATTTTTTGATCCTTTTACGAGGGCACTTTATTTATATATTCGAGTCGAGCTATCGCTAAAACGTGAACTTAGTAAATCTCGTATTAGTCAAACATGTAAGTCTGAGGGTGTTTAATCCCGCCTTTTATTATTTTGTATTGTCTTTTATTTATTAGTTCATGTCGGATTTATGTCAAACATTTTACAAAAGTTCTTTTAATTAGTTTTATAATTTAATCTATTAAATCATATTTATTCGACATATAGATCGATAATTAACTGTAAAATCACCAACGAACATTAACTGGTTGCGATTCTGGCTTCACATCCATAACCCACCTCTAGAACAGACGAAGAGGGTGATGCATCCTCTTCCAGAGGACGCATCACCTACTGCGCCTGTTCTGAGTTGGATTCTGTATCTGAACTTCCTTTATCGTCTCGACGTAGCCTTAATTACTAATTAATCGACTTTTATATCTAATATCACTACTAATCTGTCTTTTAATCTTCTATTCTTTTCTCTTTTTCTTTAGATCTTTCTATTGGGTATATTTCCAACATAGATCCCGAGATCCGTTGTAACCTTTGTAAATATTTTGTAATTTTATCTAGTCATTAATTATTACAGCGATTGTATGATTTAATTGTCTTCTCGCATGTAATGAATCTAAATTCCAATTTCGACATAACTAAATGCTAAATTACCTGTTCACCGACATAGTCTAATTTACATACTAGGGTTAAAACGTGGATGTTGCATAACATGCATATAACCGACAACATATCAAGTACAGAAGAGTTTCCCTAATCATTCGTAGAGGCCGCTATCGAGGCGAGCGGGATTAGGTGTTCCATTAAAGAATTTCCTAATACATACCCTCACCCCTTACTCCAGAACTATGTGAACATCCGTGTTCATTGGCATCCACGAGAGTCATTCTAGACATAAAATGCTAAGAGTAACGAGTTCCTAGTGTTCATGTCATTACTTTACCTCTTGACATGGCATGAGGTATTCGAACGGTTCCAAATTCCCACAAAATTTGGTGGCGACTCCACAAATTCGTATTTCTACGCTTGTCCCTCGTTTCCATCTTGTGGTCCCTCACCAGGCTGTGTACCATAGTTTGGCGACTCCACTGGGGATATATACACTTACGTGTACCCAGGGTGAAACTTGAACAAGGTTAGGGAATAGTATGTATGAGATAGTTGTCGGTTATCATTACAAGACCTTCCTAGGCCTAACCCAACCCTTACGACCAATCGTCCTGTCTAGACGGTCCAAAGTCTTATCTAGGCCTAAGGATGGATAGAGAATAATGTCAACCATACCACGGTGTATACTCATGTTAGCACCAAGGGCTTTCACTACTCGAGGAAATGGACTAGGCACCGGCCTTACTCATGTTTGGCGCGGACCTTGGGTTTGATTGCTTGGTCTGGCAACCCACCTTTTAAGCTAAAACCATTTTAAATGCACTCAGCATGCCGTTATAATGCCTGTTTAAATGTGTATAACCTTTACATGATCACCATTTTGTAAATAAACCATGACGAACTTTTCAAAATCAAAATCTTTTTTAAAACTATAAAGCATTTTTAAAGGTGGCCTAAAGTAGCACAAAATGAGTTGAAACGTTGTCCAAGTGTCTAGTCAAAATCATTTCTCCACTTCGAGTCAACACTCTTACAACCACACTACGGCTTAAACACAGTGGCACACTCCCACTTCACAAATCGAGTCTTCTCGAGTAAATGTGCTAGATTGGTCGATCGTGTTTTTATTCGTCGTCAGTCTCTTGCTCAGTTTTTAAGATGCCATGAGCTAGTCATGCAAGTATTCACAGACCAAATGGTAATGATCAAATCCTAGCTGCGTTCCTTCATCTTCAAGCAAGTCACGACCAAGCCTATGCTCGCCTCAATGCCATTGAGGGTCGAATTGTTGCCGTGGAAACTAGGCTTCCTCCTCTAGACATTCTTGATAGTGTGCATGATAACTTTCCACCTTTTGGGAAGCAACCAAAAGCCAATCCTAAATCAGTTCCTACCGAAGCTGAAAAACGACCCCAATACTTGGAGGAGCAACTAATGTACCTTAAGGGGGGGCAACATTTATAGGGAGAACAATCACAAGTATAAAGCTGTGAACGCACAATTGCCAACCAACTGCAATATGACTGACATCCCAAAGATCAAGGGACATGAGAACCCTTTGAATCACATTCAAGTCAATAAGCGTACTCTAGAGGTTCTTACCCAACATGAGAATGAAGGCTTCGCCAACTCCTTAAGTAAGCGAAGGAAAACTAGCATACATCTTGTTGAACGTCCAGATGAAGCTACCCTTGTAGAGGAATTCGTGGACAACCTGAGACCTAGAGTTGGCAGTCGGGCCAAATGCCCGACGGGCGGCACGGGTCCGGCATGAATCCGGCCCAACACGACACGAGCCCGAGCAAAAGTTCGGGCCGGCACGGGTCCGGCACGACGGGTAGGGAGGCGGGCCACGGCGCGGCTAATAGAGAAATCCCCGTGCCAAGACACGGCCCGGCACGGGGTGGCACGACCCGAGATAGGCACGGCGGGCCTGACACGACGGCACGACGCAAGCACAGGTCTCATTCGAATTTATAATTAATTACGTTAATATTTATAATTAATTACATTAATATTTAGTTGATTACACATTATTAATTAAGTAACTAATAAATTATATATTTTTAAATCATTATTAATATTTCTTATTCATTATTCATAATTTATTTATTAAAAAATCAATTTTTTTTTAAAAAAAATCAATTTTTTTTTTTTAAAAAAATTACAATGGGCCGGTCCGGGTCAGGCACGACCGAGTCCACATGCCAGGCACGGCACAAGCCCGATTTTCCCGGGCCAATGGCCGGGCTGCGGCAGCGGGTAGAGGTGGTCGGGCCGGCACGACACGGCCCAGTGGACCGACAGACCGTGCCTGGACCGGGCCAAAATTTGGGGCTGGCACGATGGGCCAGGGCCCGGGCCGGTACGACACGGCCCACCGCCTACTCTACTGAGACCCATTTATACAAACCATCTGAGGTACCAAAATATTGAGTCTTTCAAAGACTTGACTGTGCTGGGAACAAGAAGTGAAGATGACATCCAAAAAGGGCTCTTGTCCAAAACGGTAGGTCGTGGGTGTCAAGGCTCAACGAGTCATTCTTATGGCTCAGCTAACAAGACCAATAAAGTCAACCTTGTTGAAACACCTTGGAAGAATAACCTCCAAAGAGAATTCACCGACATCGGTGATACATAATTCAATGCCTTGAAAAGGCCAACACAACAAGGCAAACTCCAAGCCATATGACCTACACTTGACCCAGAAAAGAAGAGTTGATTCTGGGAGGGAGATGCTTAAATGCAAATATCATAGGGGCAAAGGACATGACACAGAGAAGTACTACAAGTTGAAACATGTCATTCAATATATGATTGAATGGCCCTCATGTAACGAGTGAGGACTATAAAGCCAGGAGTAACCCAGTCCCAGCGACCTAGGCTACTCAAGTCTGAAAGGAAAGGAAGAAGCTTTGTCGATAGCCTCTCGCCCTTGTCTCCGAATTAAATCGAATACAAGGACCACCACAACCAAAGTCGATCCCTCTGCTCATCTGTACAAGGAGGAGGATCCATCATCTCCCCACCTATCCTCACTCTCGTCGGAGTCCTACCAGCAAAGTAGTCTCTAACATAAGAGCTCGGCACCAACCCAGGTAAAGCAGGCGCCCCTGCCGGCAGGTTTCAACCTATCAACTGTCTCGCCTCCTCGGAGTCAACCCTCATGGCCACCAACGGCAACTCCAAGCTCCCCTCTCCACACGCCAAACCAGAAATCATACCGTAATCCTCCAAGGTGACTCCGACCTCCTCAAAAGGCATATGGAAAGTTGATGTCGTATCCAAGTAACGATCCAAGAAGGCCCAAATCAGGCAAAGGTTAGCCCGAATTTTCATCGCCTTGATCGGCCTCCAGGCTTGGACCAACTCTCCGAAGGCTCCTCCCATAATGAGAGTCTTCTCATCCTCGTCAACATCTCGTACGTCACCATCATGGTCGTGTAACCATAAAAGTACCACATGTTCCCAGCCTCCTGCAAATTGAAATAAGAAAGTTAAGCTAGCATTTCATATTTCAAAAGAAATGGTAATCGGATGTGGAAAATGACAAAGGCTTACCATGCTCCGCGTCGTCCTATAAGACAGGTGGCTCTCCACTGCCCAAATGAGATGTCTACCATCCCATCTCTCAGCCCACTCAGGTGCGCTCACCAGATGGTGTCCACCTCGACCTGTGGTAATCCTCCTCGGAACCTCGTCTTCAGCCATCTCGGCCTCCTGCGACACCTCGGCTGATGTATCTTCACCCACTTGGGAAGAAGAAGGCTCAAGATCTATGTCCATGGGAACTCTCCCTGACGTAGAAGGAATATCACCTGCACATTTCAAACATGTCAAACAGTTCAAGAAAATCCTCAGTGGTTTCAAACAATGGCAAGCACACTTTAAAAGCGTTTAAAGTAATTTTGAAGAAGCTTTCTGGTCATCTTTGACCATTATTTCGAAAACCCGACTACACACGTAGGGTAAGGGTCAACTCAAGTCTAAGTTCAGAGCCTAATTTTGGGTTTGAGTCGAAAATGCGACAGCATTTCGCTATAATAGTTATTATACCCTAGAAAAGCGTCCTGCAGAGACTGTCGCAAGCTGAAAATCTAATGCTACAACAAGTTAACTCGCTACATAAGGATTCCAGAACACTAAGTTTCATCCAAAAGGAGCTACCCAAAGGGGATTTTCAAAGCGGTTTTCGATTCAGTGAGTATCCGTCTCACTTGTTCAAAACTCGATGAAAATGAAAAACAAATGCATGGCTATGTTCCTAACAAGGTCAATTGTTCATTCCTAATGTCCATTTCTATCATACAAATCAAGGGAGCAAGAACCCCTTAATTTTTCGAGCTATTTGGGGGAAAGAAACCCCAATTTTCAATACAAAATCGATAAAATATAAGCAATTAAAGTGAGATTGGAATGCATACCTCGATTTGCCATGACTTATGGAGTAACTTGATAAGATTTCCGCAAGTTTGGTTGAGTTTCAAGGGAATGGTTCGAGTTTTTTGTGAATTCGGATGAATTGAAATGATCTGTATGTTCGCGTCTTTTATCAGACAGGGAGAAGCTCGAGAAGAAACGCAACAATAGCTGCGCTCTTTCAAAGGTCACAGCTCTTGATGCGTCCTTTCCCGAGCAATATTTTGAAAGTCCATAGACCCTAATTAGACTCCTCTAATTAGTTACTAATTAACTTGTTAATTTAGTATTTAATTATCTATATAACATGCATGCAAATATAAAGGCATAAATAAACATAAGATGAAATTTTCTTACATTGAGAAATTTCGGTATTTATGGGCACAATAAGAAACTCCTTTTCTTATTGATCTTGAGCTAAAACAAATGGGATGATCTCTGATGCGTGTATTTTATATAGACTTTCTAGTCCATTTATTGCACGCATTTCTATGTCATTTAGGTGATATTATATCACTATATGCCCCTATTTGGCTACTTTGTACTTTCATTACTATTTTGTAGGTACAAGCTGCGTAGTAGCGGAAACCGAGCCAAAACAGTCCACTTTGCATGCATTTAGGAGAATGGAAGGAACGGGACGGAAGCTCTTGCATGGGAAAGCGTGAAACCACTCGCAATCAAGTCCAAAGCCATGTCCAACACTATGTGCCATGCCAAAAGACCTCGATCGACTATATATTTGGTCGATCGAGGAGTGTTGAAGTGAAGAGTTGCTCGATCGAGCTGTCCTGTGCTCGATCGAGTGGCTGCTGCTGAAGAGTTGCACGATCGAGTAGAATTTTTACTCGATCAAGTGATTTCCTCCAATAAAGTCCTCGATCGAGTGGTATTTTCCCTCGATCGAGTAGAATCTATCATGGGCCTTAAGTCCATAGCTTAATTAGGGTTAGAGTTGTGTTATGCCTATTTAAGACTCTTAATTGTCGTCATTAGGACTCAGAACCATTAGGGTTCGGAATCTCAATCTTCCATTAGTTTCTGAACTTTAATCTTTGGTTTGCATTCGGGTTTATCGACGTAGGATTTGTTCTTTACGCCGGATTTGCTAAGATTGTAAACTTCTTTCTCTTCTTTATTCTTAATCCTTATTTTAGTCTCAATATTGTTTTACTTCTCTTAATTACTGCTTTGTTATTATTCATGCTTGTCAATTACGGTTTTATTATGTCTTATGTCATATGTTCAATCGTTTTAGTTAGCATCGTTTATAACATGAGTAGCTAATTCTCTTGTATGTTGGGATGAGGGAAACTGTAGTAGAGGCATGTTAGGATAGATTATTTTAGTTAGTCGTGAGAATCAGTCTATGCAATTTAATTGAGGTTTAGTCGAATGAGTGCACGCAGAAGACTAGGCTAGGTAGTAAACCCCGACCTGGATCGAGAGATTGGAAGGGAAGGCTTGCTTAGAATTGATAGGTGACTCCAAAGAGGACGAGAGTTAATTAGGAAAATCCCTAGGGTGGTTTGAGACCGAGAGGAGAAAACCATTGCCCTTCTCATTAAAAGATTGACTGACTTAGTTGACCTGTAGATGCCGATACTTCAGTAGACCGACTCCTAGCATATTCTCTCTCTATCTTTATTTCTCTTCCCTTAATCTTATTTAGTTTAGTTTAAAACCTTTTCAAACCCCCATAGATTGTTACTGGCAGAATTAGATTTCAGTTAATTAGTTCCTCCCTGTGGAGATCGACCGTACTTCCGCTATCTTCTTAGTTAGTTGACTTAGGTTTTATTTTTGGTGTATAACGACCACATCAATCTCCTTAGAATGAACTTTCAATGTAGAAAGTCTCCTTCCAACATGCACCCAAGACTAACCCAAACAATCACTATAATTTTAGACTAGAAAAATATAGTGACAAGTAGTGACTAATATTAGATTTATTACTACTCTAGTAATATAGGAATATTAGTTGTTTTGAGAGTTTTAGAGAGAAGTTGGAGGAAATAGCAAAACAAATGAAAATTGAGCAAAAGAAATGAACAACCAATATTTCCTTATATAGGCCATATTGGCCGGTCATGGTGCTTAATTTTGAGCCAATATTTTGCTTATTTTAATCTCATGCAAAATGGAATAGTGTAGGATAGTATATGATCATGTTCATATGTCATACATGTCATAATCACATGTTGTAGTGTAAGAAAAGAAAAGAAAAAAAACATTCTTTCCACTACATGAAATCCGGCCTCTTCTAGGCTAAATGGTCCATTTTGATTTTTGATATTTGTCCCACAAATAATTATAATCATATGCTTAATTATCTAGTATAACTAAGTGTTAATTTGATCATATAACAATTAAATGATTCAAATTAATAAATAATATATACTTAACTTTTAAGTAATATTTTATCATTATATCAAATATAATGAGTTCCACAATGTCCAGTACTTATTTTACAACTCTTTGTAAAGATAATTAATTAATTACCTCTACCTCAAAATATATGCAAAACCTCAACTAATTTAGTGAATAAACGATTAATTACTAAATTAAAACTTCTTTAATCGTATTAAAAATAAGACATAAAATTTATTCAGTCAGTTACCGTATAATTGACTAATAAACCTAATCTGAATGAGTTCCTAACTCAATTTCCAATAAATAACTCTCGTAACCAAACATATATCAAATATATATGTAAATAACTAATTAAACTGTATCATATACAAATAATCAGTTTACCGTTTGGGTCTCATCCTATAGGTGTGACCGAAAGGGTCAGTTGATCAACGCCGTAATACGACAATAACGTCTAACTCTAGTCAGCTGATCGTTATTGATTTACGTTAATCAACTGACGTGAAGTATCAATATACTAGTCATCCCACGGATATTCCAAAATGAAATTTAATATATAAATGCACTATTGTGGAGGACACTTACTCTAACAATCTCCCACTTGTCCGATACAAGTTGTGCATGTAGCCACACTATTGCGGAGAACTCCTTCTCCAACAATATCTCCCACTTGTCTTGACAAGTTGTGCCCTACCGATTCTCTTGTCTCTTTGTGTCACATCCTCCCATTCATCGCAAGGTGTCTTTCTGGTCGCACTTGCGATTGAAAAATATAAATTGAGTGGTTTCTCGATCTGGGAGAGTAACTGTATGACCGGAAAATCTACCAGAGATCTCTTCCGAGCGTGGGGAAGCATTTCCAATCAGTACTTCTCAAGTGGCCCGAAGATGTTAATACCCAACGTGGGTGGACAATTCATGTTGACCCAACTTACACTGTATAATGCAGATCACCATGACTCGGAAGATGCCCATCAGCCTCCTATTATGGCACGACCTAGGACAAAAACCAAGGTCAATCGGAAACTATACCAACTCAGGTAAATGGTCGCCACTCTAAAAAATCGACTCATAGGAATAATATAGAAATCCTTGCCACGACGAGGCTTCAATAATTATGATAAGGGGTCCTATAAAGGTCACTGCCCGACAGAGTGTCATATCGACTGCCTATGTAAACGACCAGTCATCTCTATGACTCCATGGCGCTGAACTGGCCATCGATCGATTTACAATCTAGTTGTAACACCCGGAAATGTACCCTATTTTTCTAGTAGAAATATTTTACGAAATCTTTTCAGCAAATTTAAGTTTTAATTTATAATTTTAAGTTTCGAGTCGAATTTAGAATTTCCGAGTTCGTATTTGGAATTTCTGCGAGATTCCATGAAAAATCCGTCTTAAGGCGAGTTTGACTTTTTGGTTGACTTTTCCTTACTTATACTCTAATTCCCTTAACCTAATTCATTACTCCAAAATCAAACACAAGCCTTCTTCCTCTTTAAGAAAACTCAATCCTTGCCTCCTTAGCTTTTTCCGATCTTTGATTCATCGTAGTGCATTCGTTCTTTGACGGAATTCACGTGGAGACTAGGAAAGCTTAGTAACCGTTTAAAGACGCGTAAAAGTAACGGTGAAGGGTTACTCGGTATCATTTACGTGTTTTACATGATTTCCATGTTAGAATTCGTATTTAGAATACAATTAGAAAGCTTAGAAATTATGATTTTGATGATGATTATTGTTGGTTGATGATTGTTGATGATGAATATTGATTGTTGATATTTGATAGAAGTGAATTATGAAAATTGGAAATGATAGAAATAGTGTTGTTGTTCTCGGGTGGATTCGTGCAAATTCACAGCCCCGACCCTTTTTGGTAGAATGCTCATATCTCCTTCGTTACTTACTTGTTTTGGGCTTGTGACCACTCGTTGGAACCGTAAGAGGATATTTCTGCATTCCCATATCTAGAACTCTAGTTATGACAGTTTGAAGTGAACCCTTGTGTAAGTTAGTTTCCAAACTTGTTGTTTTGGAGAGTTATCTATGTTTCTTATTTATTATGCTTCTTAAACTTGGTTAAATGCTTGGGTATCATGTATCGATTCATGTTTTGGATGTAGGATATCTTATTCGCTTGTATCACATGTTTTGTGACGGTTTTTGGTATGTCCCCCTTTGAGTCGGTTTTTACAAATGATACGGTTTGAGCACTATTTTGTCTTGTGCTTTGTTCTCTCATTCCCTTGGCTACCTTCCCGTTCGTAAGGCTGGAATGTCGGAACGGAGAGGTATCCTACTGCTTAATTGCATGGGTAGTGGGCATACGACGACGTTGTTGGGAGTTGAACGCTATGCGTTGATCGACCCGGCCGTCAAATGTTGTGTACTTGCGAGGTGGTGTTATTTGCATGTAGCGTACCGCATGTTATGAGGCTTGAGCTCTTTTCCGCCTCTTTCGTGAATTGATCTACCGAATTTGGGGTAATCGGCATTAGTATTATAAGCCCGAGTCTTGGATGGCGAACGTTTATCGCATGTCGATCGGAACACGTTTATTCCGAGATCCTGGCCAGGTTGCGACTAGGACCGGATATTTATATCGTCGTTCGCTACCAGGAGGAAAGTAGTATTAGTCTACATACGCGAAATGTTTTATCGTGTATGCTTTCAGGGAAATGTTTTATCCCGTGGATGCCATTTTATCATTACTTTCCATGGCTACACGATGTAGTGAGTTTCATTTACCGTGAGAGATGTCGTCGTGTCGTCGTCTTTGAATGCGTGATTTCATGATATTATTCATGGTCATTGCATGATGGGGCACCGTCGTCTTTGAATGCGTGATTTCATGATATTATTCATGGTCATTGCATGATTGGACACCGTCAATGTCTTGGTTCGTGAATGGATGATAATATGTTGGATTTGTTGTGATCATTGCATGACTTGACTTGGTTTGTCTGTCGAGTCTCCATCTTATCAAACTTATACCGCTAACGGTGAGATGCAAGCCCTAGTGAGCGTATTCGGTTGCCTAAGAGGTCTTCCCCGAGGTCTGTTGTATCACATGATGGATTCGGATTGTATTTATATATGCTGTATAGTATTATATTGGATTGCCTATCTATTCATATTGTAACTCACATGTATATCTATATATGCATGATTTTACTTTTGTATTTCCTTATATGTACGTTTAAGGTGATATGGCTGGGAGAACCCTGAGTTACTCCCCACTGATTGTGACGTTCATGTTTTTCATGAATGAACAGGTTGCTTGCATGGATGGCTTTTTGCTTGACTATTTTGGGTTCAGGTGTGAGCGAGCGGGCGTTGTCCCTGGATTAAAACACCTCTAGACGATTTTAGCTAGTTCGCTAAATACTTGTTCTTCGTTAACATTTTGAGAGACTCCGTCTCTTTGTTGTATTCCGTACTTAGTTTGTAATATTTTGACATTCCTCGTATTTTAAATCTTGCATGTATAAAAGTTTTTAAAACTTCATATTTCCGCTATATAATTCACATGCTTGTTTGTTTTATATTTCCGCATTCGCGAGGGTTGTCACAGTTGGTATCAGAGCTTTATCGCTCCCGACGCACACACGTGAACCCTAAACTTAAACTACTTGACCTTGAAATAATAAATGAGAGATGGGTAGAAATTAAGGACTTTACTTGGTAGTCTTGGTGTACTTGATGTTTGTTAGGTTCTAACTTGTTTGTTGATTGTGTTGAGTGATGTTATGTTTGTTTGTATCTACCGTCTTAAGGTGGATCATGTGTTACTTAGAAGAAGTATCTTCTACCAAAGATTTAAAGATTGACAAGCCTAATTGAAGTGTATTCCTTCCTCATCTATGAATTCTCTCGTCCTTATTGTCTTATGCTCTTTTCCTTCTATCTAGGTGCTTCTTTCCCTTCCAACTTGTTTGCCTCTTGGAAATTTCTCTTAATAGTTCCTCCTTCTTACCATTGGTATCCTTACCTTCCTCTTGTAACATTTTTGTGGATGTCATACCCATTTGTTGGTGGTATATTATACTTGGTCGGAAGAACTTGAAATTTTGTGGAATATTAGTGTTGTTAGAATGAACTTGTGATTTGAGGAAAATGGTATAGATCTAATTTCACCCTATGGTGTTGAGAGTTGGTATCCTTGAGGAAAGTGTGGTAAGGTATGTTTAATGATTTTAATGCTTGATGCTTGCCATGACTAATGTAGTTCATGGTATTTGATGGTGTAAGGTTGAATGAGTTGGCTAGGACTTCTTAACCCATTAGTAGTTTAGTCTTTTGGGCTTTGAAGTTTTGTATTGTTTTAAAGACCATGCTTATGATATGTTTATTTGGTGTAAATAAGAAGTTTAGAATGATATCTTGAGGTGCAAAATGCTTTTGAGACTAAGTGACGTCTTGTGGTTTCCTATGGTGTGTTTGTAAGTGTAGGCTTGGTGGAAAAGCATTTGGCTATAGTTCTTGGATTTAAATATATGATCTTACCTTATGGTATCGGAGACTCGTTTGAAGTAGTAAGGTTTCGTTGTAAGTTGAACCATATTACTTGAGGATTATAGATATAAGCGAGGTTCGATGATGTAATCTATGATGGAAATACCTTGGGATGTTAATGATGATGTTTGGCTTGATGTTGTACTTTGATAATAATGAACTCGTGGGCTATAGACTTGAAAATGGCCGAGTATAAGAGAGTATTTGTTAGTCTTTCAATTAAAGAAACCTTTGAGTTTGTGTTGAATATTTGAGCTAAAGGAATGTTATTATACTTGAGTTACAATTCCGCAATTGGGAATCCGTGTGATATGAAAGGATGGATGAATTGGGTTGTAGTCGATTTATCAAGTCTAGGTGTACCTTACTTTGATGAATGCTCGTGGTATGATGGTCCCTTGTAAGAGGCCTTTGTAAAGGAATAATTAAGTGGTTTTATTATCGCATTAAGTTTGAAAGGAGAAATTTTGTGGATTAAACCTTAAACCATTACCCGTGCCATTGTCCCTTTTCATTTCCATTCTTGAATGCTTTTGTAAAGATTGATCTTTAAGAAATCGCATACTCGTATCTTATTTCTTACGCGGATATCTTCATAACTCTACTATATGCTTTGTCTCTTTCTTGCCCTCGTTATTTTCAGCGTTCCTCTCTTTTAATCTCGTGCCTGATTTTATTCTCGTGTTCTCCTTGAGATTTCTTATCGTTTCCTATCTCGTTGCCGCTTCATCTTTTCCTTAGTGGATTGGATATTCCGTTTGTAAGGCTCAGAGAGTAAGAGTAATGTATTTTGGAATTCTTTAGTTAGAAGATGTATCTTTGGATTGAGCAAAGTTCAGGTTGTATTTGATCATGAGAAATAAGACTTAAGCTCTAGGATGAATCCTAATAGTGTTAATGTATCCTCTCTTGGTGATGTTAGATTCGGAGTTTGGTATTGTAGTGTTGTTTTGAGAATTGAGTTGATCATGATAATAGTTTGTTGATGTTGGGTATTATAACGGTTGCTTGGGATATCATTTGGGAATTAGATGTCTCTAATTGGTGGATTCTAAAAGAGACTTTGCTTTAGGGTAATTGAGTTGGTACCCAAAGTTTGAGGAGTTTTGTCATCAATGAAAATCGATTCATTTTGAGTTTTAGATGAAATAGATGATTTGAATGGTTGTTTGATTTCCAAGTGATTGGTCATTTGCGGTTTGGGATTAGTAATTCTCTTTTATTCTTAAGGAAGTTTGAAATTGAGAAATGTTCGTTGCAAGCTTTGGATAATGAATGCTCGGTTGTTATGGATTATAGAATTGGAATGGTGAGCCCATTCATCTTATGATTGGTGGTAATTATGCTTTTCTAGATGTAATTATTTATGCTTGTGGATTCGAGTGTAATAATTGACTGGACTAGGGATGTTCGAATACATTTAGGAATCTTTCATGTGGATTATTTAATTGTGGATTTTCCCTTGTCGATAGACCTTAGTTAATGCTAGTTGGATACTAGATATTCGGGTTCGTAGTTTGACCTGATGATTGTTAAGGATTTTGTAGAATCTAATGATTGAAAGCGGTTAAGGTATGACCGAGATGAGTTACATTCTTTTGAGGACTAGCTTATTAACGATGTTTGTGATGTTAATTGGATAAGCCCTTAGAATGATGTGGCTATAATTTGGGTTTGGCGAAAATGCCCGAGAAATTGACTATGATGACTTTTGTATTTGAGTGGAGTGTTTGGTTCTTAGGCTTTCTTCCTCTTTTGAGCAATTGCTTTGTCGTTCATTTCTCCCTTTGCCTTTCAAATTGACGCTTATTCAATTTGTTATTCTTTGGACATTGTCCTTCTTTCCGCTATTACTCGTTTCGATAAGCCTTCTTGTTTCTTTTTACTCGTTGTGTTTATCTTTTATTACCATGATTGTGAGTTTGATGTTCAAATTACTTTTATGTGTGTGAAATGTTTGGTTGTCTTGAGTGTACGAATTTAGAAAATTTTCAAATTTTCACGATGGATTTCACATTTATCCTTTTAAAAGAGTTTTAGAAATGAAATTTCTACTTTCATTTTTCGAAAATGGATTTAGGTTGCTCTTATACTGGATTTTGCGTTTGGTTGGATGCTAGAACTTGTTATTGGAGACGTCTAATGATTGGTTCTGCACTTATCAACGTATGATTTAATTTTAATCTTGTCTTTACTTTGGAATGCTGGTGTTCTTGTGTGCACGACAAGAACAATTTCGTTCCACAGAAAAAGAGAGTTACTTTCGAAAACTTTTCCTATACCTTTTTGGAAAATGTCATGCTTTTGAAATACATTTCCTTGAAAATGTTTTGAATACCAATTTGGAGAAAACGAATTGGTCCTTATAACTTTTCTTTTCTACTCTCAAGTTTCGAGGACGAAACTTTTTAAAAGGAGGGGTGATTGTAACACCCGGAAATGTACCCTATTTTTCTAGTAGAAATATTTTACGAAATCTTTTCAGTAATTTTAAGCTTTAATTTATAATTTTAAGTTTCGAGTCGAATTTAGAATTTCCGAGTTCGTATTTGGAATTTCTGCGAGATTCCATGAAAAAGTCGTCTTAAGGCGAGTTTGACTTTTTGGTTGACTTTTCCTTACTTATACTCTAATTCCCTTAACCTAATTCATTACTCCAAAATCAAACACAAACCTTCTGCCTCTTTAAGAAAACTCAATCCTTGCCTCCTTAGCTTTTTCCGATCTTTGATTCATCGTAGTGCATTCGATCTTTGACGGAATTCACGTGGAGACTAGGAAAGCTTAGTAACCGTTTAAAGACGCGTAAAGGTAACGGTGAAGGGTTACTCGGTATCATTTACGTGTTTTACATGATTTCCATGTTAGAATTCGTATTTAGAATACAATTAGAAAGCTTAGAAATTATGATTTTGATGATGATTGTTGTTAGTTGATGATTGTTGATGATGAATATTGATTGTTGATAGTTGATAGAAGTGAACTATGAAAATTGGAAATGATAGAAATAGTGTTGTTGTTCTCGGGTGGATTCGTGCAAATTCACAGCCCCGACCCTTTTTGGTAGAATGCTCATATCTCCTTCGTTACTTACTTGTTTTGGGCTTGTGACCACTCGTTGGAACCGTAAGAGGATAAGATATCACCTCGACTTGGAATTTCTGCATTCCCATATCTAGAACTCTAGTTATGACAGTTTGAAGTGAACCCTTGTTAAGTTAGTTTCCAAACTTGTTGTTTTGGAGAGTTATCTATGTTTCTTATTTATTATGCTTCTTAAACTTGGTTAAATGCTTGGGTATCATGTATCGATTCATGTTTTGGATGTATGATATCTTATTCGCTTGTATCACATGTTTTGTGACGGTTTTTGGTATGTCCCCCTTTGAGTCGGTTTTTACAAATGATACGGTTTGAGCACGGTTTTGTCTTGTGCTTTGTACTCTCATTCCCTTGGCTACCTTCCCGTTCGTAAGGCTGGAATGTCGGAACGGAGAGGTATCCTACTGCTTAAATGCATGTGTTAGTGGGCATACGACGACGTTGTTGGGAGTTGAACGCTATGCGTTGATCGACCCGGCCGTCAAATGTTGTGTACTTGCGAGGTGGTGTTATTTGAATGTAGCGTACCGCTTGTTATGAGGCTTGAGCTCTTTTCCGCCTCTTTCGTGAATTGATCTACCGAATTTGGGGTACTCGGCATTATATTATAAGCCGAGTCTTGGATGCGAAACGTTTTATCGCATGTCGAATCGGAACACGTTTATTCCGAGATCCTGGCCAGGTTTAGACTAGGACCGGATATTTATTATCGTCGTGCTACCAGGAGAAAATTAGTCTACATACGCGAAATGTTTTATCGTGTATGCTTTCAGGGAAATGTTTTATCCCGTGGATGCCTTTTAATCATACTTGCCATGTACACGATGCTAGTGCGTTTCATTTACCGTGAGAGTGGTCGTTGTCGTGTCGTCGTCTTTGAATGCGTGATTTCATGATATGATTCATGGTCATTGCATGATTGGGCACCGTCGTTCTTGAATGCGTGATTTCATGATATTATTCATGGTCATTGCATGATTGGACACCGTCAATGTCTTGGTTCGTGAATGGATGATAATATGTTGGATTTATTGTGATCATCGCATGACTTGACTTGGTTTGTCTGTCGCGTCTCAATCTTATCAATCTTATACCGCTAACGGTGAGATGCAAGCCCTAGTGAGCGTATTCGGTTGCCTAAGAGTGTCTTCCCCGAGTCTTTGTATAACATGATGGATTCGGAATTGTATTCTATATGCTCTTATCGTTATATAAATGAATTGCCTATCTATCCTTATCGTATTTCACATGTATATTCATATATGCATGCTTCTACTTTTGTATTTCCTTTTATGTACGTTTAATGTGATATGGCTGGGAGAACCCGGAGTTACTCCCCACTGATTGTGGCTTTCATGTTTTTCATGAATGAACAGGTTGCTTGCATGGATGGCTTTTTGCTTGACTATTTTGGGTTCGGGTGTGAGCTAGCGGGCGTTGTCCCTGGATTAAAACACCTCTAGACGATTTTAGCTAGTTCGCTAAATACTTGTTCTTCGTTAACATTTTGAGAGACTCCGTCTCTTTGTTGTATTCCGTACTTAGTTTGTAATATTTTGACATTCCTCGTATTTTAAATCTTGCATGTATAAAAGTTTTTAAAAACTTCATATTTCCGCTATATAATTCACATGCTTGTTTGTTTTATATTTCCGCATTCGCGAGGGTTGTCACACTAGTCACTACGAGATGTTACCTCATATGAGTGACTAGGGACAATAGTACTAATTTTATCTTGTTCACTTGAATTGTGTTCAACTTTTCATAAAACCAATTCAGATAAAACAAAGTATTGAAATTTAGTCAAACTAAAATAAAGAGTTCATATGAAACTCGAACAATGAATGCAATTATCATATATGTAAACATTGAGACAATATTCAACTATTACATATCATATAATCTAGAGGAATTCAGGTACTCCTCTTAATCCCATTGCGACGACATGCCCATCATGCTTAGCCTTTAAAAGAGGCTTGGTTAAAGGATCAGCGATGTTATCGTCTGTGCCAACCTTACATACAGTAATTTTCTTCCTCTCCACATAATCTCTAATTACATGGTATTTCCTAAGTACATGTCTAGACTTGTTACTAGACTTGGGTTCCTTTGCTTGAAAGATAGCCCCACTGTTATCACAATACATCGTGATTGGATCTGCGGCGGTGGGGACTTCCCCTAGACCTTCCATGAATTGCCGAATCCACACAGCTTCCTTAGCAGCCTGTGATGCTGCAAGGTACTCAACTTCTGTTGTAGAATCCGCAATAACGCTTTGCTTGAAGCTTTTCCAGCAAACAGCTCCTCCATTCATCATAAAGACATAGCCGGATTGGGATTTTAAATCATCCCTATCAGTTTGGAAACTAGCGTACGTGTAACCCTTTACACGCAGCTCGTTTTCTCCTCCAAACACCAAGAACGAATCTTTAGTTCTTCGTAAGTACTTAAGTACGTTCTTGACGGCTATCCAGTGACTCTCACCTGGATTGGCTTGATAACGACTCGCCATGCTCAAAGCATATGCAACGTCGGGGCGAGTGCACATCATAGCATACATGATTGATCCAACTGCGGAAGCATAAGGAATCAATTTCATGCGTTCAATCTCTTTGGTGACGGTAGGACTCTGCGATTTACTCAGAGTGATACCATGACCTATGGGAAGAAAGCCTCTCTTAGAGTCTTTCATTTTGAACCGATCAAGAATCTTATCTATATAAGCTTCTTGACTTAATGCTAGTATCCTTTTGGATCTATCTCTATAGATCCGGATACCCAAAATGCGTTGTGCCTCTCCCAAGTCCTTCATCTGGAAATGTTTCCCTAGCCACTCCTTTGTAGAATTAAGCATTGGTATATCATTCCCAATGAGAAGTATGTCATCCACATACAAAATAAGGAAAGTAACTTTGCTCCCACTAAATTTCATGTATAAACATGGCTCCTCGATACTTCGAGTGAAACCATTTTGTTTGATAACATGATCGAAGCGATGATTCCAACTACTGGATGCTTGCTTAAGACCATAAATGGATCTCTTAAGTTTGCACACTTTCTTAGGGTTGGATTTATCCACAAAACATTCAGGTTGTGTCATGTACACTTCCTCTTCTAGAATCCCATTCAAGAATGCGGTTTTGACATCCATTTCCCAAATTTCATAGTTATGAAAGGCGGAAACCGCTAAGAGAATCCTAATGGATCGAAGCACAGCGACTGGGGCGAAGGTTTCATCATAGTGTAAACCATGAACTTGTGTGAAACCTTTTGCCACCAATCTAGCTTTGTAGACGTTATTATGTCCATCTATGCCGATTTTAATCTTGTAGATCCACTTTCACTGAAGAGGTCGTACCTTCTCAGGTAAGTCTACCAAGTCCCATACTTGATTTTCACGCATAGAATCCATTTCGAATCGCATGGCCTCGAGCCAATGCGTGGAGTCGGGACTAGAAACAGCCGACTTTTTGGTGGTGGGTTCGTCACTTTCAAAAAGTAACAAATCTCCATCTTCCTCGATACATCTGAGGTAACGGTCAGGTTGATGAACAATTCTACTTGACCTTCTAGGGACAACAACCGTTTCAGACGAGGAGGGAACGTTTTCCTCTACTTCATTCTCGGTTTGTGGCTCTTGAACTTCATCAAGTTCAAAATTTCTCCCACTCTGTCTATTAGAAATAATATCGTTTTCTAGAAAGACAGCATCACGAGACACAAACACTTTGTCCTCGTGACGGTTGTAGAAGTAATAACCACGTGTTTCCTTAGGATACCCTACAAAAAGACATTTGTTGGATCTGGGTGCGAGTTTGTCGTTAGACTTGTCATGAATATACACCTCGCAACCCCAAATCCTCATAGATGACAAATAAGCAGTCTTTCCTTTCCATATCTCATATGGAGTCTTATCTGCCGCTTTAGTTAGGCTACGATTTAGTGAAAAAATTGCGGCTAAGATAGCAAATCCCCAAAATGAATCAGGAAGCTCTGTGAGACTCATCATTGACCGAACCATATCTAATAAAGTTCTGTTTCTCCTTTCGGACACACCATTTAGTTGAGGTGTGCCAGGAGGAGTCCATTGTGATACTATGCCACAATCTTTTAGATGTGAATCAAATTCATTATTTAGATATTCACCACCACAATCGGATCGTAGGGTTTTAATCTTCTTATTCAATTGGTTTTCTACTTCAAGTTGAAACTCTTTGAACTTTTCAAAAGCTTCACTCTTATGCCTCATTAAGTAGACATATCCATATCTACTCAAATTGTCGGTAAACGTAATAAAATAGTTATAACCACCTCTAGGTTGGAGAGTCATTGGGCCACACACATCCGTATTTACAAGGCCTAATACCTCACTTGCTCGTGTTCCTTTTCTCGTAAAAGGAGCACGAGTCATTTTGCCTAAAAGGCAAGATTCGCATACACCATAAGATTCGTAATCAAATGGTTTGAGAAGTTTCGTTGAAAGAAGTCTCTTTATGCGTTGTTCGTTTATGTGACCTAAACGACAATGCCAAAGGTATTATTGATTAGTTTCACCTAATTTGAGCTTCTTACTCTCTACATGATAAACTTCATTAACATTATCTAGAACATAAATACCTCCAATAGAGACGGCTTTACCATAAAACACATCATTAAAAGAAAACGAACAACTATTGTTCTTGATTACAAAAGAGAAACCCTCCGCATCAAGCACGGATATGAAGATAATGTTCTTGGTCAAGGAGGGTACAAAATAACAATTATTTAAATACAATTCAAGACCACTAGCTAAGGTAAGTACATAAGTTCCTACGGAAACGGCGGCTACTCTTGCTCCATTCCCCATGCGTAGGTCTACATCAACCTTGGCTAGTGCTCGCACGTCCTTCAGCCCCTGTAAATGATTACAAAGGTGAGAACCACATCCGGTATCAAATACCCAAGTAGAAGTGAAAGCATAGTTAATATCTATCATATAGAGAGAAGAGAGGATTATACCTGATGGTGTCACACATCCATCCTTCTTATCCTTCAAGTACTTGGGACAATTGCGTTTCCAATGTCCCTTTCCTTTACAATAAAAGCATTCGGCGTCGGCATGCTTCTTGCCCTTAGCCTTGGCATTGCTATACATTATAGCTTGACCCTTTCCTTTTCCATGCTTCTTAAATTGGGCCTTAGCTTTGCCCTTTCCCTTTTGAAACCCAAGACTTAAGTTCTTCAACTTCATTGAAAGAACATCCTTTTTCTCACTCCCACTTTCCTCCATATCCCGTTCGACTTGGGTAAGGAGAGCATGGAGCTCATGAAAGCTCTTGTCCATGAAATGCATGTTATAGTTCGCCCTAGTTTGGGCGAACTTGGGAGGAAGTGAGTGAAGGATGCGTCCAACCGCCAGCTTCTTTGGAATCTTAACCCCTAGACGCTCTAGGGTGTCCACATGCTCAACCATCTTGAGCACGTGTGGTCCAACCTTTTGTCCCTTGTCTAGCTTGGCTTCAAAAAGCCATGTCATAGCATTGTATTGGCGTATGTCAGGTGACTGAGAAAACGCCAAAGTCACCCTCGAGAATATCTCATATGCTCCTAGGGTGATGTATTGTTGCTTAAGACTAGAGGACATTGACCATATCAAGACCATCTTGACGTCATTGGATACTTTCAAGTATTCCTCATAAGCGGCCTTGGCCGCATTAGTGGCCCTTGGGACCTTAGCGCAAGACGTTGTTCGATAACGCCGCACTCTTAATCGTTTGCTCCCACTCGACGAAATTAGATCCATCGTCTTTTAAGATGCATTTGTCCATTACGGACATTAGCCATGAGTCTTTGCCAAGTTGAACGTTATTGTTGTTATTGTTTGCCATTTGCGAATTGAATTACTACAACAAAATTAGGAAATATTAACATTCAATGTTATAAACAATTTTTACTTGTAAAAAAAAAATTAAACAAGTCACAAATATAATGACCCCTCACGAAATTATATAAGCGATTCTGAGACCCGGATTTTAGATAAAAATGAACATGTTATGCCACCTTTATGTAATAAACGGTAAGTCAACACTTTGATTAATTCTACTCCTAGAACTCTCGGTCGACAGATTTCATCTAAACCCGTCTCCTAGTCCCGAGATAACGCTTTTGAGACCAACCCAATTTAGGCATGTGATCGCATCACCCAACTTACCCGAGGTAAAAAGGTCCATGTTGTGGTTGTCCTAATGAACACGGGATTCATAGGTGCTTTAATTGGTAAGGATAAATCTCAATTCAGTTTTAAGTTGTGTGAGAGGTCTTGTCAATTTAGTTATTAATTCCCTATAAGTGAACTAAGTCGGGGAATTTTAAACAACGTTGAATTGACAGTTGTGAAATAAAAATGCATGTTGGTGATTTTGGCATGAGCGGAAAACATAAACAAGCAATTAACAATTAATAAATCCTAGTATGGTCACCTAGCTAATCTTATTAACTAGTTGATTACAAAATCGTAAACCAACTGCTTGGTCCCTTGCCTCTTCATGGAAAAAGCTCCAAAATGACACCGTCTTTTGGAACACCGACTTCGGAAAACTTCGTCTTCATAATAAATAATTACAAAAATACAAATGAATACATAGCAAATTCCTATTATACATTTGATCTATAAAATGAAACTATTAATTATTACAAAACGGCGATACGAGATCGCAAATAAATTACAACTGAATCGGTATTCCCTTACATTACGGGTAATACCGATTAAAAAATAATCTAGGTCATACTAGGTACAACTTGCATTAAAATAAATAAATGAAATTCATTCATTCAACATAAAAAACATAAATAAAATGCTGTAAAATTCATGCCAAAATCGCCCTTAACACTTGCAATGCTCTATCTAGCTCAGTTTTACGGATTTTATCGATTTTTAACCATTAAAAGTCAATAATCAACACTTAAATCGTATTTAAGCTCAAACTAATTATATAATCTGATTTAGAACTCAAAATTAGTTCCCACTAATTTTGGTTGTGTTTAATTAGTTTGATTTGATCGTATTTGCTAAATATAGAGGTTTAATCATAACAATTATGAAATAAACCCAAAATAAAATTACACATCATAAAAAATTGAAACCAAAAATTTTGTACATTCTGGAACATTTCCAGGAACTCCAAAAATAAAACATTTGCCCAAAAAATATTAAATTAATTTAATGAACAAATAACTTTGTATTTAACGGTTTTATCAAATAGAAACCATTAAATATGGTAAAACAGTGAAAAAAATTATGAAATTCACAAACATGATATAAATCAGAATGTAAAATGTACGAAAAAATTTCATAACCAGAAAAGGAAGTTTCAATTTTATGAACATTATAATCTCATATTATCGACTTTTATCTCATAAAAATCAATAAACATGCAATACTTAATAAAAAAAAGTCACAAAATTTTTCATACAGTATGTAAGACATGCATGTGAGATCATAATAATGGCCAGAATCAACATGAAACTATTTTTAGTTAACTTTTAACTCATAAATTGCATGTTAACTCAGTTTAAAAGGCATAAATCATAATAAATAGCAAATGAATCCGTAAATTCACCAAATTTGACCACAAATATTTTGAATTCAGTACGTATGCATGCACCAAAAATTTCCGACAAATCAAATTTAAAGTTTAATTTTTGATTTTATTGGTTATCTTATAACTTTAATAAAAATGCCCAAAATGAACATGCATGCTACAAGGTAGCTCTGTTACCACATGAAAATCCATAGACCCTAATTAAACTCCTCTAATTTTTTACAAATTAACTTGTTAATTTAGTATTTAATGATCTATGTAACATGCATGCAAATATAAAGGCATAAATAAACATAAGATGAAATTTTCTCACATTGAGAAATTTTGGTATTTATGGGCACAATAAGAAACTCCTTTTCTTATTGATCTTAAGCTAAAACAAAAGGGATGATCTCCTTAGAATGAACTTTCAATGTAGAAAGTCTCCTTCCAATATGCACCCAAGACTAACCCAAACAATCACTATAATTTTAGGGTTTAGGGTTTAGGGTTTTAGGGTTTAGGGTTTAGGGTTTAGGGTTTAGGGTTTAGGGTTTTTTTAGGGTTTAGGGTTTAGGGTTTAGGGTTTAGGGTTTAGGGTTTAGGGTTTAGGGTTTAGGGACTAATATACTGACAAGTAGTGACTAATATTAGATTTATTACTACTCTAGTAATATAGGAATATTAGTTATTTTGAGAGTTTTAGAGAGAAGTTGGAGGAAATAGCAAAACAAGTGAAAAATTGAGCAAATGAAATGAACAACCAATATGTCCTTATATAGGCCATATTGGCCGGTCATGGTGCTTAATTTTGAGCCAATATTTTGCTTATTTTAATCTCATGCAAAATGGAAGAGTGTAGGATAGTATATGATCATGTTCATATGTCATACATGTCATAATCACATGTTGTAGTGTAAGAAAAGAAAAGAAAAAAAACATTCTTTCCACTACATGAAATCCGGCCTCTTCTAGGCTAAATGGTCCATTTTGATTTTTGATATTTGTCCCACAAATACTTATAATCATATGCTTAATTATCTAGTATAATTAAGTGTTAATTTGATCATATAACAATTAAATGATTCAAATTAATAAATAATATATACTTAACTTTTAAGTAATATTTTATCATTATATCAAATATAATGAGTTCCACAATGTCCAGTACTTATTTTACAACTCTTTGTAAAGATAATTAACTAATTACCTCTACCTCAAAATATATTCAAAACCTCAACTAATTTAGTGAATAAACGATTAATTACTAAATTAAAACTTCTTTAATTGTATTAAAAATAAGACATAAAATTTATTCAGTCAGTTACCGTATAATTGACTAATAAACCTAATCTGAATGAGTTCCTAACTCAATTTCCAATAAATAACTCTCGTAACCAAACATATATCAAATATATATGTAAATAACTAATTAAACTGTATCATATACAAATAATCAGTTTACTGTTTGGGTCTCATTCTTTAGGTGTAACCGAAAGGGGTCAGTTGATCACCGTCGTAATACGACAATAACGTCTAACTCTAGTCAGCTGATCGTTATTGATTTACGTTAATCAACTGACGTGGAGTATCAATATATTAGTCATCTCACGGATATTCCAAAATGAGTTTTAATATATAAATGCACTATTGTGGAGGACATTTTCTCCAACATATTTCACCTAAATTAGAAAGTTCGTTACAAGTTCGTTACTTGAGGGCCCAAGTCTTATGCGCCTCTTCTCCGACTTCTAATTTTCATGCTTTGGTTCTTTTTCAAGACATGTGCCTCGGCAGGTTTTGAAACCGTCACATCATCTCAGCAGAGACCCATTTTTCCTGATATACAATTCGTGGGCCCATTTCCTATCCTCAAGATTTTTTGTTCGCCACAACCGAGCAGATTCTCAGAACGATTCAATGTTGACAGAATCTTCCATATATCAAGTTTCAACACGTGTTTCCCCAACGAGCATTCGCCTGAAGACAGAGACAGGCAGATTCTCACATCCGTCGGCTGCCGAGCCTTATTACCCATCTTATCCCCATCGGCTGGCGAGCCTCATTACGTATGCCTTTCAGACGGCTGGCGAGCCTCATGACGCAACCTCAGGTCCAAGTAAGAAAAGGCTCAGGTATAACTCCTTCTTATGGCTAGCGAGCTTTCGTACGTAGTCTAATGGACTTTAAACGGCCCTCCCCGACAGACGACAGACTTTAAAATGTTCCCGACGACAGGTACTTGGTTCAGACCCCTTGAACCGCCTCGCGTCGCCATAGTCTTCAGGTTGTAATCTTCGATTGACCTGATTGATATACTTTTCCTTTTGCCTTGTCCAAGCCTCAATCAAAGTAGGGGCTCTGTAGGTACCTCGAATCTACACCTTTCGACAACCACCCAATGATGAATTGGCCGCATGTTTAATATGCGGAACGATTTATGACAATTCGTACGTTTATCGTCAAGTGAAAGCTCAAAAAGTTGTGTGTACCCCTTGGTCGTCATCTACGTACCGAAAAGGTCGTTTTGATAGTCATTAGAGTCATTTTGGACTCCGGGTCAAATACCGCTTCATTTTCAAAACTGTCTTTAAAACCATGCCTAAACGCTCGAGAATATTCCGGATATTTTAATGTTTCAAAACTTATCCTTTCGCGGTAAAATATATTCATAATTTATTTAGAAAAGAATTCGAAATCTACCGTAATTCCCATAAAGAAACGCGGAAATCTTTCTTTCAAAGTAGGAAACTGCTTGGGAAATGACGCAGCAGGACATGCACCTCTTCCAAGGGTCGCAGTGCCTACTGCGCCTCTTCGCTATCTCTGTTTGCATGTTTCAGAAATATTTTCTAGATTTCTTTCCGTGTTCGAGTTATTCCATAACTTTTCGTGTAACACCCGCAAATGTACCCTATTTGTATTTTAAATATATTATACGGATACTTTTCAGGGTAATTCTAGATTTAGTGTAGAACTTAGTTTCCCGTGTTTAATTTAGCTAATCCGAGTTCGTATTCGGACTTTACTCGAAATTCCGTTTGAGTTACGCCTTAAGGCGAATTTTGGGCTTTTTCAACTCACCCTCTTTATAACCCTAACTCTCTCACTCACTTTTCCACTCACCTTCTTCCTCTTCAAGCCACCAAAACCCTAAACTCCATTTATGGATCAACTCAAATTCATCACTACTCTTCCATTACTCACTCAAATCCTCTACTTTTCATCATAATCTTCCTCTCTTATCGTCCTCTACCTTTTGTGGTAATAAAATTACCGTCTTTCTCATTTTTTAATTTATCCGTCTTTCTCAAAGGTGAATTATAATCATATTTTGTTGTCTAATTATAGGTGGAGACCTTCAAGACCCGCCAAAGATTGCTATCTAGTGGAGGAAGGCGTAGAAATCGATTGAAGACGCAAAAAGGTAACGGTGAATGTTACTCGATATCAATACATGTTTTATATGCTTTAGTTGTTGTTTACTAAATGTCTAGTGACATTTATTAGATACGTAATATAGCTTGATGTTAGTAAATGTGTTGGAATTGGATGTGTAGTTATAGAATTTGTGTTGGTTAAATGATTGTTGATAGTTGATAATAATTGATGATAGTTGTGGATTATTATTGGTGAATTATGTTGATTCACGGGTGAATGCCGGCCGACAGGCCGACCGGCCGCCGGTCAGTTGACCGGCTGGGACTACGGCTGACATTTTTTGAGAATTTTGATGTTGTGTTGGTCCCAGCCGGGTAGTCGGCTGCCGGTCCCCTTGGCCAGCTGGGACTCCCCTGTATTTTCAATTATTTTCGATGTATGCCGAAGTGGAAGGCGGGTAGCCGGCGGCCTGTCCTATGGATCGGCTGGCACCCCCTGTGACTTCTGCTTCTATTCTTTTCTTATACTTTCATTTATAATAGTTTGAATGGTTCGTTTATCGTATAAATTTACGTAATAGCATTAAATATTCATGTTTAGAATATACGATATTCTATTCGCTTATATCACATGTTTTGTGACGGTTTTTGATATGTCCCCCTTTGAGTCGGTTTTACATATGTCTTGATTTGAGCACTAATTGTTAAGTGCTAGGAACTCTTATTCCCCGGCTACCTCCTCGCTCGTTAGACTGGAATGTCGGAACGAGAAGATGTATCCCAAATGCTTAAATGCATGTTTTAGTGGAGATATGACAACGTTTTTGGGAGGCGAACACTATGCGTTGATCGACCCGGCCGTCAAATGTCGTATCTTTGCGAGGTGGTGTCATTGCATGTAGCGTACCGCTTGTTTAAGATGCTTGTGCTCTTTCTGCCTCTTTTGTGAAGGTTGACCGAATTTGGGGTACTCGGCTTTTCTGTTTGACAGAGTCTTGGATGCGAAATGTTTATCGCATGTCGAATCGGAACATGTTTATTCCGAGAGTCTGGTCGGGTTTAGACTAGGGCCGTATTATTATCGTCGTCCTACCGGGAGGAAATGAATCTAGATATACGAAATGTTAATCGTATATGCGTTCAAGGAAATGTTTATCCTGTGGATGTGAAATGATCATACTTGCTATGTACATGGTGCTAGTGCGTGTCATTAACCGTGAGAGATAATGTTACTATAATCGAATGTTTGGATGGATGTTTATATGTTCATTATTTGTGATCGTTGGATGACTTGGCGTGGTTTTTTTTGTCGAGTCTCTACTATCAAGTATATGCCACTAACGGTGAGATGTAAGCCCTAGTGAGTATATGATTGCCTAAGGGTGTCTTCCCCGAATCTGTTTATAATCTGATGCGTACAGTTTATATATCGAGTTCTATCTTATCAAGTATATGCCGCTAAACGGTGAGATGCAAGCCCCAGTGAGTATATAGTTGCCTAAGGGTGTCTTACCCGAGTTTGTCTATAATCTGATGATTACGGTTTTGTACTTCATGCGCCTATATCATTATATATTGAAATGCCTATTTATCCTTCTCGTAATTCACATGTATATTATGCTTCTACTTGTGTATTTCCGTTTAAGTATGTTATTTGTGATATGGTTGGGAGAACCCGGAGTTACTCACCACTGACGATGGCGTTCATGTTTTCATGGATGAACAGGTTGCTTGGATGGATTTTTCTTGTTGTTTTTTGGTTCAGGTGTGAGCTAGCGGGCGTTGGCCTCGACGATTCACCCCTAGACGTTTCTTAGCTAGTTTGGTAAACAACTTTGATATTTGATAACGTTTTGAGAGACTACGTCTCTTTGTAGTATATTATACTTTAGCTTGTAATTATTTCATATTCCTCGTACTTTTCTTTTGGCATATTAAAAGTTTCAAAAATATCGTATTTTCCGCTATATAAATTGCATGCTTGTTATGTTTTATTTCCGCTATCGCGAGGGTTGTCACAGTTGGTATCAGAGCCTATGACGCTCCCGACGCACACACATGAACCCTAAACTTAAATTACTTGACCATGAAATAATAAATGAGAGATGGGTAGAAATTAAGGATTTTACTTGGTAGTCTATTTGTTTATGCTAAGTGTTAGGATTAACTTGATTTGTTTTTGTCTCTTATGAAGATGGTTAGACCTCGAGTTGTAGAGAATGTCATTCTCGAGGCTCTTACTCAAGTCCTAAGCAATCAACAAGATGCGGCCAATGCTCAAGGAAACCAAGTCCCTCCTCGTAGAGAAGACAATCACCAAGGAGGCTATGCTTGGGTGGCTAGCCAGATTGCTAGAAGCAAGATTACGCCGTATGGTGGAGAACCGGACCCTACCGAGCTCTCAGAGTGGTTTCGGGAGTTGGAAAAGCAATTCGACTTGTATCAAGTCTGTGAAGAAGACAAGGTGAGGATTGCTAAGCACTTTCTCGAGAGGGAAGCCGACAACTGGTGGTGGATTACTAATCCCACCGCTATTCTTGAAATAAATTTCGGTTGGGAATGATTCAAGGCTCTCGTTGAGGACCGATTTTACTTTAAAGAGCTCAAGCAGCAAAGACTCCAAGAATTCATCGATTTCAAACAAAGTGACTTGACGGTTCAAGACTTTACCACTCAATTCAACAAACTTGCTCACTTTGCACCAAGAGTCATCAAGGATGATGAGGACCGAGCTTTTTACTACCGTAATAAGCTTAGTGCCTTGCTTCAAAGTAAGGTAAGGAGGAGCTCTACTTGTTTTGGAGAGTTGTATGATGATGCCCTTTGGGCCGAGAACTTCATGAAGGCCATTAGAGATGAAGCAAAGATGAAGAATCCCTCTCCCTCCCCGTCTTTCAATCCTAGATCAAACTTCCATGACAAAAGATCTTTTACTCCCTCTTCTTCTAATGCCTATGCTAACAAGAGGCGTTTCAATGCTCCCTCAAACGCCAATGCAAGATCACTTGTTCCTTATCACCCTCAAGCTAACCCGAATGCGGCTCCTAAGCCCAATGTCCCTCCTCAAGCTCAAGCTCAAGGACGAATTTGTGATGGTTGTAGGAAACCCGTTCACCCCGGAGTCGGATGTTATGATAGGCCCTTCTTTTGCTTTTTCTGCAAGAAGGCGGGTCACCGCTTTCGTGAATGCCCTGATCGTAAGACTCCCGCACCCGGCGCCAGAGTTAAAGGATCCATCTACGTACTCAGCCGAGCCGAAGCTAATGCTCACCCAGAGATCGTGACTGGTAGGTTCACTTCCTTAGATCAACCTCGTTTTCCTTTTTCGCCTTCATCTTTTCCATCATATCGTTGTCTTTTGATGATGCGTCTTAGCGTTCCTTGTATCATGTTCGTCTTCCCTACTCTCTTGTGAGGTAGTTTTCTCTTTAGCTAATGTAAGGAGTTAGTAGGTGTGTTTTGAAGATGTTTCAAATATGGTACCTACCCGCCCTATTGAGCTAGTTTCATGTTTAGTTGGTTATAAGGAATTAAGGATAAACTTAGGTTGAACCTCTCTTGGTGGTTTTAGACCTTGAATATTGATGTTGCAATATCATTTTGAGGATCGAACTAAGCGTAATGATAGTTTGTTGTTGTTAAGAATTATAGTGATTGCTTTAAAGGTTATTTGGAAATTTATTGTCTTTAAATGTTGGACCCTAACAGGAATAATTACTTCGTGAAATTTGGATTTGGTGACCAAACTTGAGGAATATTGCCATAAGCGGAGACCGATGCATTTTGAATTTTAGTAAGCTAAATAAATTGATTAAGGGTCGCATTGCCATGTGTTTGGCAAAATATAAGTGATTTGGGATTAGTACCGGATCTCTCTTGAGGTATTGTGATTTGACTTTTGAGGATGAGGAAGTCCATTGTAAATCATTTAGGATAAGGAATTTTGGAATGAATTGAATCAGTGGATTTTCATGGTAAGTCTCCCTTACCTTGTAGTTGTTAGCAAACATGTTTCTCTAGATATAAATATTTTGTTGGTGGTTTCTAATAATAGTTTTGATGAAACTGAGAAGATTAGAGTACGTAATGAATCTTTCGTGTGGATTATTAGTTGTGGAGTCTACCGTGCCGATGGACTTTAGTAGATACTACTTGGATTTGAAAAAAAATAGGTTAGTGGCTTGAGGTCTCGTGGTTATGAAAGATTTTAGTAGGAATCTAATGATTGAAAATGTTGAGGTGTAACTTGTGTAAATTACATTCTCTTGAGGACTAGTTTATTCGTGAAGTGGGCGATGTCGAGTTACGAGCGACCTTTGAGTTATCTTGGATGAGAGATAGATTTGGATTTCATCCCTCCCTTTTCCTTCGAGTTGACCCTTGCTCAAGTTGCTACTCTTCAATCCTCCCCCTTTTTGGTCCATTTTATTCGTTGGACGTACCTCTTAGTATTGTGAATAGTGAACTTGATGTTCGAGTCGCTCTATGTACGTGTAATGTCTTCTTATTTTGACTTTATCCTTGAGAAAACCTTCGAATTTCCATATAGTAATTCTAATTTAACTTTTCAAAGAAGTTTAAAGATGGATTTTCTACCCTCTTTTTGGAGAAAATAGATTTCTTTTGCTTCTATACTTGGATTTTGCGTTTGGTTGGATGTTTGGACTTGTTATTGGAGACGTCTGGTGACTAGTCCTACCCTTACTAACGTTTGTTTTGAATTTTGATTTCACTAATTCGACATTAATTTGATTTGGATAACTAGAGTTCTCGTTCGCGACGGACACTCTTGTGATCCGTAAACAAAGTTTCGCACTTATGAAAAATCTCTTTAAACCGTTTTCGAGAAATACCTCGTTTCATAAATGTTTCCCTTGTAAAGCTTTCATGTTAATTTTGAAAACTGATTCTTGTCTTTGATACTTTTGTTTTCTACTCTCAAGTTTCGAGGACGAAACTTTTTAAAAGTTGGGGTGATTGTAACACCCACAAATGTACCCTATTTTTATTTTAAAAATATTATACGGATACTTTTCAGCGTAATTCTAGATTTAGTCTAGAATTTAGTTTCCCGTGTTTAATTTAGCAAATCCGAGTTCGTATTCGGACTTTACTCGAAATTCCATGTGAGTTACACCTTAAGGCCAATTTTGGGCTTTTTCCCCTCACCCTCTTTATAACCCTAACTCCCTCAATCACTTTTCCACTCACCTTCTTCCTCTTCAAGCCACCCAAACCATAAAATCCATTTATGTATCAACTCAAGTTCATCACTATTCTTCCATTACTCACTCAAATCCTCTAATTTTCATCATAATCTTCCTCTCTTATCGTCCTCTACCTTTTGTGGTAATAAAATTACCGTCTTTCTCATTTTTCAATTTATCCGTCTTTCTCAAAGGTGAATTATATTCATCTTTTGTTGTCTAATTATAGTTGGCGACCTTCAAGACGCCGACAAAGATTACTATCTAGTGGAGGAAGGCTTAGAAATCGATTGAAGACGCAAAAAGGTAACGGTGAAGGGTAACTCGATATCAACACATGTTTTATATGCTTTAGTTGTTGTTTACTAAATGTCTAAGGACATTTATTAGATACGTAATATAGCTTGATGTTAGTAAATGTGTTGGAATTGGATGTGTAGTTATAGAATTTGTGTTGGTTAAATGATTGTTCACAGTTGATAATAATTGATGATAGTTGTGGATGATTATTGGTGACCTATGTTGATTCACGGGTGAATGTGGTCCGAGCCGGCCGACCGGCTGCCGGTCAGCTGACCGGCTGGGACTACGGCTGACATTTTTGGAGAATTTTGATGTTGTGTTGGTCCCAGCCGGGTAGCCGGCTGCAGGTCCCCCTGACCGGCTGGGACTCCCCTGTATTTTCAATTGTTTTCGATGTATGCCGAAGTGCCAGCCGGGTAGCCGGCGCCCTGTCCTATGGACCGGCTGGCATGTGACAACCCTCGCGAATGCGGAAATATAAAACATACAAGCATGTGAATTATATAGCGGAAATGTGAAGTTTTAAAAACTTTTATACATGCAAGTTAAATAAAACGAGGAGTGTCAAAATATTACAACCTAAGTGCGGAAAATAACAAAGAGACGGAGTCTCTCAAAATGTTAACAAAGAACAAGTGTTTAGCAAACAAGCTAAAATCGTCTAGAGGTGAAACTTCCAGGGACAACGCCCGCTAGCTCACACCCGAACCCCAAAACATCATATCCAAAAATGCATCCAAGCAAGCAACCTGTTCATTCATGAAAAACATGAACGCCACAGTCAGTGGGGAGTAACTCCGGGTTCTCCCAGCCATATCACATCAAACGTACATAGAAGGAAAAACAAAAGTAAAGCATGCATATATATACATACATGTGAGTTGCGATAAGAATAGATAGGCAATTCTATAGATAATGATAAGAACATAAGAGGCACCAATCCGAATCCATCATGATATTCAAAGACTCGGGAAAGACACTCTTAGGCAATCGAATACGCTCACTAGGGCTTGCATCTCACCGTTAGCGGTATAAGATTGATAAGATTGGGACTCGACAGACAACCCAGTCAAGTCATATGATGATCACAAAGAATCCAACATATTATCATCCAAACACGAACCAAGACAATGACGGTGTCCAATCAGCCCCCAAATGGACCATGAATATATCATGAA
>JAIUZE010018387.1:0-30296 GCA_022085475.1 Heliosperma pusillum
CGGTAGATCAATTCACGAAAGAGGCGGAAAGAGATCTATAGTCAAACGTCAAGCTAGTACGCTACATGCAATAACACCACCTCGCAAGTATACAACATTTGACGGTCGGGTCGACCAACGCATTGCGTTCGCCTCCTAACAACGTCGTCATATCCCCACTAAACATGCATACAAGCATCAAGGATACACCCCATCGCTTCGACATTCCAGTCTAACGACTATAAGGTGTAGCCGGGAAATGAGAGTTCATAGCACAAATCATTAGTGCTCAAATCATACATTTGTAAAAACCGACTCAAAGTGGGAACATACCAAAAACCGTCACAAAACATGAAAATAGGGAATCATATAAGTTTAAATAGGATAAACATGAGTCAACACATGATACATAAGCATTAGAACAAGTTTATGAAGCATAATGAATAAAAACATAGATCACCTCTCCAAAACAACATTGTTTGGAAACCAACGAAAACAAGGGTCCACTTAAAACGGTCATAACTAGAGTTCTAGACATGGTAATGCATAAATTCAAAGTGGAGGTGATAGCTTATCCTCTTACGGTTCCAACGAGTGGTCACAAGCCCAAAACAAGTAAGTAACGAAGGAGATATGAGCATTCTACCAAAAAGGGTCAGTGCAGTGAAACTGCACAAGTCACGACCGTGACTTGTATTTCACGACCGTGACATGAGGTTTCACGACCGTGACATGCCATCTCACGACCGTGAGATGTGTGACCAATTCACCCGAGAACCTTCAACATAAATTCAATCCTTTTATTTCCAATTCTCATAATTCCTCTCTAATACCTATCAACAATCAAAATTCATCATCAACAATCATCAAACAACAACAATCATTATCTATAACATAATTCCTAACTTACTTATCGTATTCTAAATACGAATCCTAGCATATAAAGCATGTAAAACACGTAAATGATACCGAGTAACCCTTCACCGTTACCTTTTCGCATCTTTAAACGGTTACTAAGCTTTCCTAATCTCCACCTACATAATATTAGATAATAAAAGATGAATATCATTCACCTTGAGAAAGACGGATAATTTAAAAAGCGAGAAAGACGATGATTTTAACATCAATACGGATAGAGGAAGGTTAGGGAAGAAGAATAAGACGAACTTACGTGAATTCTATCAAGTAACGAAGAAGTTACGATGATTCAAAGATCGAAAAATGGATGGAACAAGGGTTGTGATTTTCTTATGAAGGAAGAAAAGGGGAATTGTGTTTGTGTAGGAATTTAGGTTAAGGAGTATGAGTATAAGTAAGGAAAAAGTCAACCAAAAGTCAAAGACGGTTCGAAAGTCAAGAAAATTCAAAGACGACTTAAAATTCAAGAAAAGTCAAAGACGACTTAAAATTTCAAGAAAAGTCAAAGACGACTTAAAATTCAAGAAAAGTAAAACTCGACTCAAAAGTCAAGAAAAGTCAAACTCGACTCAAAAGTCAAGAAAAGTCAAACTCGCCTTAAAACGGGATTTTCATGGAATCTCACAGAAATTCCAAATACGAACTCGGAAATTCTAAATTCGACTCGAAACATAAAAAGCTAATTTAAAACTTAAATTCGCTGAAAAGATTTCGTAAAATATTTCTACTAGAAAAATAGGGTACATTTCCGGGTGTTACAGTTAACATGGAGACACAAAAATATTTCACCTTATCTATAATTCATTTAGTTTGGTGAGAACCATAACAACATTTTTATTTTTATTAATATATATTAAGATATTATATTACATGGGTAAATAGACATAATACCTGATAAAGACGATATGGAATTAGTTAACTGCACATTGAGAACTGTGATATAAAATTAACTCTATTAATTGAATATGTGTTAGATCCATTACTCATTTTCATCATTGTCTAATATTAGTTACTTTTAATTTGTTTCTTGTTATGAAACGTATTATGTGGATGTCCATTGGGCTTTATCATCCATTATGTAATTAGGTTTCCCATACGAAATGTGTTATATATACCTCCTGAATAAGATGAATATACAAATTCCATTGAATCTATCTCTTCTCTCTTAACCTATTTTCTCTTATTGTCTCTCTACCTTCTCTGTGTAGTTTCTTGTATTTCTTATTCTATAATACGTTATCAGCACGAAACTCTAGCGAACTGAGCGAATGAAAAGAAAAGGTTATAACTTAAAAGTTTTGGTTTATCCACCATATAATTGGCCGATTAAGGTAGTGTCCATCACTTTCTTTCTCAATTATACATTGCAGGGTATGAAATACTTTACTGTATTTGGATGTTCTGAATTTAGAATATTGTCTTCAACGATTATTTAACTACGATTTTGGTCCAATCATAGTTAATTGGAACACGCAGTAGCCGCATTCATCTTTAATCGTTTTAGAAATTTTCTTATAAAAGTCAGTTTTTGAGTCTATTAGTCTAATGTTCATATTGGCAATTTGACAGCCTATTTTTAATTTGAATGAATTAATCTTGTCAAGCCATATGTACCGGTAGATCATTGTAGGAGCAAGGTTATATTTTTCACTGTGTTGATTTATTTTGTATATATACATGATGGGTTCATTGGATGTACATGTATTATAATTTCGTTTAGGCAAGTTATGTTAAGGTCAAGGTCAATTTGCATCCAATTGTTCTGTTGTTCTAACGGTCTCCCATCTATTTGTATAAGATAGTCTCTTATCTATCTAATTGAGACAATTTATCTAGTGTGAGACGGCCACATATCTATTTAATGTGAAACAGTACCCTATCTATTTGTACAAGATAATCTCTTATCTCTCTAATTGAGACGACCTATCTAATGTGAGACAACCTTATATCTATCTATTTCATTCGAGATGATCTCATATCTATCTAACGTGAGATGATCTATTATCTATTTAATGCGAGATAGTCTTCTGTCATTATAATTTAAGACGGTTTTTTTTTCCATAATTTAAGATGATCTTCTATCACATTAATGTGAGATGATATCTCATACCATTTTAAATGTGAGACGGTCTCTATCTATTCAATGTGCGATGGTCTTCTATCTTTTTAATTCGAGACGATCTCATATCTATTTAAATGAGACGAGCTCATATCTATTTAAGTGAGACGAACTCATATATCTAATTAATGTGAAACAGCCTCGTATCTATTTAAAGTGAGACGTTTTTTTAAATATTTAATTGAGACGGGCTTCTAATTACTAATCTGAGACGGTCTCATGTCATCATAACTTAAGACGACCCTCTATCAATTCAATAAAAGTCGATCTCGTATCCTCTTATTGTGAACTAGTCTTCTAAATTTGAATGAGAGACTAGTTTATTTATGGAGCAATTTTACCCATATTATGTATTTTCATTACCCAGTGAAAAGACAGATTCTCTATTTTTTTACGTCTTAAATTTTTCCAAAGGGATATTATTCAATTGTTACTATTTTAACGAGACACTAAATGTGTGTTTTAGCACATTATTCTTTACCCATATGAAAAATTATTTTATGCACGTATGATATAATAGCTAATTATAAGTTAGCATCCAACTTTAAGTTTGTCGAGTAAGTGCACAATTGCACATATTAAGGCATATCAAACTCTTAATATGGAGCATTGTAATGCAGTTCGAACTACTATCAAAAGTTGGCATGAGATGTTAAGACATATATGATCAACAAGTGCTTAAAAGTATGAGCAAAATGTATGTGCTCATATTTTTTCAAGTACTACATATACATTTTATTACACGCAATACCTATACTAAAACTGGGTATGATTGATATTTGAAGATCTAAACAATAAAATTGCACATTACTCGAGGTTGGACAAAAACCTTATAAATTCAATTGTACAAATTGATATTGTTTTCAAGTGGCTTGAATACCACATACTCAAATATGAGTAATTTGTGCTATTGCAGTTCACAATTTGATTATTATTATGTAAGCAAGTTGATATTCTTAAATTGGACATTTTGATTTAGCACATTAATAGTCAATTACATCATACTCTACTCCCCAGATATCCTAGAAAATCTTACAATTATGCCCATTAATTAAATCTCATTTATATGTGATATGGGAAATCACATTCTAAGGTGGTTTTTAAATGATTGCAATCTATCTTGAATATAATTTTTACCACCTTAGGGGGAGGAAGTACGTGTGAAGTTGGTAAAACAAGAGAAGTTTTATCATATTGAATTACACATACCGTGTGATATATGAAGAATGTCGATTCCAGACACTTCTAGTATGATCATGAAAGTATATCGATATGAAACAGATATACGTTCGCGCGCAATGTTCAATGAACAATTGAATAAGGACTTCATAAGTCCACTCGACCGTCGACATATTTATAAAGAGCTCATTAACCTGAAATTCATCCAATGTATGGAGATTAAGAAACACACTGTACATTTTTCATTATTGAGTCATCATATGCATATAAAGTCTAAGTTAAGCAAATTCATATTAGTTTACTACTAAATCATTGCATTATTTCACATCATATAGTTTATAACTTAGTCACATATCATATACATGCACATTGTTAATGATAAGATCACTCAAAGAAAAGGTGCAATATTTTCAACCGCAAAAGTGACAAGTTTACTAGAAGTGAAGATGCAGGAATTATAATCTTCATATTATGAGTTTTTAAGCAATCTACCATTCCTACTAATTGAAGACATTTATAAAGTCAATCAAGTACGATGATAGTTATTGCCAAGATCGAGAAACTTTGCTACATCATGAGTGGCGACTAGCGATGACGTTTTACAAGTGATGTAATCATCAGGGGGAGTGTGCACGCGTTGTACTCTTTTTCCTTATCTAAGGTTTTGTCCCACTGGGTTTTCCATAGAAAGGGTTTAATGAGGCAGGTGATTAGTTTGCGTGTAGAGGGACAATGTACTCTGCTTTATCCTTACTAGTGTTTTTCCCATAGGGTTTTCCTAGTAAGGTTTTAACGAGACATGTTCTTCAGTAATGTACATCCAAGGGGGAGTGTTATGAAACGTATTATGTGGATGTCCATTGGGCTTTATCATCCATTATGTAATTAGGTTTCCCATACGAAATGTATTATATATACCTCCTGAATAAGATGAATATACAAACTCCATTGAATCTATCTCCTCTCTCTTAACCTATTTTCTCTTATTGTCTCTCTACCTTCTCTGTGTAGTTTCTTGTATTTCTTATTCTATAATATTTCTCATATATTTTAATCATTAACCGTGTCAATTTCACATAAATATCATCGTAGGCCATGCTTTTTGTCTTGAATTAATTAGTTTTTTTCATTGCAATATATTTTTTTGTTGTTTGTAAAGATAATAAATATTTAATTTACTACGTTATATAATATTTGAAATACGTTATATGGATAAAAAAAATTAAAATTTTTTTTGCTCATCTTTTTATACATAATAATCAATTCATTGAAATTAACGGGTACAATTACATAACATAATATTTTATTGCACAATTAAATTAATATGATGTTGTAACACATTGAGAACTGTGATATAAAATTAACTCTATTAATTGAATATGTGTTAGATCCATTACTCATTTTCATCATTGTCTAATATTAGTTACTTTCAATTTGTTTCTCATATATTTTAATCATTAACCGTGTCAATTTCACATAAATATCATCGTAGGCCATGCTTTTTGTCTTGAATTAATTAGTTTTTTTCATTGCAATATATTTTTTTGTTGTTTGTAAAGATAATAAATATTTAATTTACTACGTTATATAATATTTGAAGTACGTTATATGGATAAAAAAAATTTAAAATTTTTTTTGCTCATCTTTTTATACATATTAATCAATTCATTGAAATTAACGGGTACAACTACATAACATAATATTTTATTGCACAATTAAATTAATATGATGTAACAATAAAATAGTAAAAGCTTATTTATATGTCTAATTTATATGCCCACAAAACGTTTTCACACGTCTCACGCTAGTAGAAGAGGATAACATTTACAAATGGAGTAAAAACTATAGTGATGTAACTTGATTTTTTTTTGCGAGATAATTTATTTTTAGTAATAAAATCCTAAAATTTAAATTTAGAATTTACTTTGATGTTTAATTTTTGTTTATGTTGTTTAATTTATTTTAAAGTTAAGAAGATAAAATTTAATGTTTAATGCTACAAAATACTTAAACTTTTACTTTTTTTAAAAAAAAAAAAAGATAACAAATAATCATGTGACATGCTAAAAGTCTTTCAATGGGGGAATGATGTAAATGTGTAATGTGATGCTTTTTTTCTCTTTACATTGTCTTTTTTTTTTGTTAATAAATGACTTAGTGATGTGGAGGTGGGTTGTGTAAATAGGTGAAAATGTTGATGTGTCATTTAGATAGATGATTAGTTTGTCTTTTTATTATTATATATAGATGAAATGTTTATCAAGGAATCTAGGAAACATTTATCCTCCATTAATCATTTAATCCCAATCGACAATAGCCAGTTTTAAGAAACCTAATTAATAATTCGTATTCAGTACCAATATATTAACTTTTATCTACGAATAGTACCAAGTCCTCTTCTTACTCCAGTTTTTTTCTTACTTTTCATCCGCTTTCGTCTAATAAGGGGATTTAGAAGTGGGTGAGTTGATAATTTTACTTGAGTGATGGTTTCGTGGGCATTTTTCGAGTAGATTAAGATGAGATTTTAAGGTGACTTGGTATTTTTCATAGATAAAAGTTAATATGTTTATACTGATTACGAATTATTCATTATATTAATACCGTTAATAATATACGATCCTTATATTGGTACTGTTTATCAATTTACTCAAAAAAAATAATAATAAGTCAAGGATATAAAGCATTCAAATTAATTTACCCCGAATTAAAAATTAAAAGGTGTAAATGGTCAAAAGATTAAAGCTTAAGTTTGTAAGTCTCAACTCTCAACGAACTATAACTACAAGTCTATAACATGTACCCTACCAACTTGGTCCGCCATCATGTTTCGTTTCTTGTTTCATGACTATCACCTTAAATTTCTACAATGCCCACAAAATTTTCCCACTATGGCCAGGTAGGGAGGATGTGCTCCTTTTTGTCAGATGTGAAGAATACTACGCTAATCTAAATTTCACACTTATCCTCTTTTTTAACTTCTAGTGTAGATTTGTGGCACAAATTTTTTTATCACAAAATACTTTCGTGACTATAAAAATAAATCTTATCTCCACATATATAGATAGTTATAACTAAAAAAAAAATTCTTATACAATAAGCTACGGTAAATAATTTTTTTTTTTAAAAAAAAAAATGCAAAAACAAATTCTATAAGGCGAGTTTTTGTATTGAATCTAGTCTAAAGGTTATATAATTAAGCGTTAAAAAAGTGTCATGGATGACGGCTTTGAGAAAAGCAAACTTAAAAAGGGCATAGATTTGTTATAATAAATGGTCGCTTATATCCATAACAATTACATCTTTCTATCTATGAAAATGATAATATTCTGTATGTCCTGTATCTCTCAGTCGTCATTTGTTATAAAATCATTTTGGCGCAAAGAGTAAGAAAATCACAAAAAAATAATGATAAATTAAAATGTTCTATCATAGGTCAACTTTCCCATTTCATATGTGAATCGGCCATTTATGTAAAACTGGCCAACAATATAAATAGATAATAATTAATACGCCTTTAAAAGAAAATAGAGAACAATTGACTAAGACAAATGGAATATATTTTAGTCATGCCTTTGCTTCACAGATAATTGCGTCTTAGATTTTGGTAGATTAGCATTTTCAACACTTTCATATTTATTTAACAAAAGAAACTTCTATCAAAATTTTATTCACAAGGTTTAGGGGAAATTCAAAATAATGTGAAATGAAGATTATTACCATATAGAAAAACCGAAAATAAAAAAGAAATCAATGCCAAAAACTAGATGTTTGAGTACACCCTATACTTTCCTTGATTTTTTCATTTAGTTTTAACATTTGGTCTTATTAATAATAAGGCATATCTGCTTTCAATAAAGATGTGTTGAATCCCCTTATATATGTAGGCAAGTGGAGGACAAGCGAGGAATTAAGTGGATCCTCATTTATCTTCCCATTTGCCTCCTTATGAGAGAATCTGACTCGTCTATATTAAAGACAAATATGTATCGTCAGAATTGGTGTAATTCTAATGATGTTGCCTAGTTATTGTGTGTGAAGTGTTATGGGCCCATTGTTATCATGAAACGTATTTATATCATACATTGACACAATTGAAGCATTTATATATTTCCTTCGTCCCACTCATTAGTTATCATTTAATTTTGGCACAAAAATTAAGAAGATGTGGGAAAGAGTAATTTAATAATAATATTGTTTCTCAACTCTACCACTTGTACAGGGGTTAATATATGATATAAATAGAAATGATAACTATTTACTAATACACCCAAAAATGAAAAATGAAAACTATTAATCGAGACAGGGGAGTACATAATAAGATACTCCGTATTTGTTAGATACGGAAAAAGATTCTTTTAATTAAATATAAAGTTGATTTAAATTAAAACTATTACATTCAGCTGAACATTAGATTTGATTTAGTTTTGATTTATTTAGGTTACCCATTTAAATAGTTTGAGTAATTTTTAATAAGATACGAGTTCGATCAATCGTAGATCGGGTGAGATTCGAGTTTGATATGATTAAGTTTATGAATTGTTGCGACATTCTTAATAATTTTCTTTAATATTCTATAGAATAAATTAACCTAGTTAAATTTTGCTAACAATTATGAATATTATTAAGTAAAATTGGACTGTTTGATTTAGAATATTAACTTAGTTCAATTTCATCCAGATTTAGAATGATTTTGAGTATGCAAAAAATTGTTCAACTCCAAATCTGCTAAAGTTAAAGCAGGTTCTAGATATTATTCGTGTTATTTACTTTTATCTTTAATTTGATGTCTAACCATATATTTTCGACCGATGTTTTTTATTGGGTTTATCCTAATAACACGGGTTTATCATTTATCTTTCAAAATCTTTTGAGAAATAGAGAGGAATATTGAGTACTAAATAAATAGAGCCTGTAATCTTTTGAATTTTGGCTAGTTTTTGCAATACTTATTCGTTTTTGCCATTTAGGTCGGTAGTTTATGTTCCTTGTAATCCCGTAAGTGAGTAAATAATGCCTATTATATCCATAGTGATACTGTTTATTTATTAATTTAACAATGAAAAAAGAGAAAGATGAAGTACTAATGATCATAGAACAAATGAAAATAAAACACACTATGTAGTGATTTGATTTTTCGTTTAAGCTAAGCAAGAAACAGTCACTTGCCCTACACATTAAACATACTCAACAAAGTCACATGAGGCCATGAAGCATGCATTAAAAATTCATTATAATTCCAACCCCACCACGTAAAATCTTCTTCAGTCTATCAGACTATCACTCCACAATCCCCGCATCATTACGATTTTTTTTCCTTGACTGTCTCTCCCCTTTAAACTTTCTCCTACCCAATTCAATTTTTAAGTGACAAAGACGGGAAACTACCACTTACTATAAGTCCAAGGGTTTATAAATACACTACCTATAAGAGTTGATAAAACAGGCCACCCTAAATTACTCTTTATTCTATCCTATTAACTACTCTTGTCTTAGCCATGGCATCCTATACAAGATGTCTTCTCTTCTTTCTCTTTGCTATTTCTTTCTTTCTTCATATTCATGCTAGAGAAAGCAAGTTCTTTAGCAAAGTAACCAAAGAAACGAAGAAAATCAATGCAGCTGATATTAGCTTGTCTCCTGCATTATCACCAACTCTGGCACCAGCTTTGTCTCCGGAGCCAGAAGTTGTTGAGCATGGGTATGGTCTATATGGCCGTGACCCTTTTGAAAATACGCCAACGAAAGCCGTAAAGCCTACCAAAAACACCATTTCTGGTGAAGAAGAGACGTATGTTCCAGCTGAAGAGCTTAGCCAGAATAAGGATGATAATGTTAATGGGAACCAATATCAATACTCTCCTACTACAAAAAACCCTGTTTTTAGTGAACAGAAATATGTAAGCGAGAGGCAGGGAATGAGTGACACTCGATTCCTAGAAAATGGGAAATACTATTATGATGTTACTCAAGATAATAAAGATGTGAGTAGTTTCGTCGAGAATGAAGGGAATGGGTATGGTCCAAAGAAGCAAGGAATGAGTGATACTCGATTCATGGAGAATGGAAAATATTTCTATGATGTCGGAAACCAAGAAGGTGTAAAGGGGAACAATAACGAAGCTCTTTTTAATGCTAACAACAATAAGAATGACCAATTTCAAGAAGAGAAGAACGGAATGAGTGATACTCGATACTTAAACAATGGGAAATACTTCTATGATGTCAACGGCGATAATGTGAAGGATAACAACAATGAAAATGAGCAATTTCAAGAAGAGAAGCAAGGAATGAGCGATACTCGATACTTGGACAATGGGAAATCTTTCTATGGTGTGAATGATGAAAATGTCCAAAATAGACACGATGAAATTCAAGGTAGGGGAGGTTATAATTATGAACGGGACACTAATTCCCCAAACGAGTATACGGCACAAGGAAGAAAGGGAAACTTTGGGGGCACCAAGAAGTTCCCTAATGAGTATGATACCATGGAAGAGTATGATAGGGAACAAGGTTACATTGATCCTCGAGATGTGTACGTTCCATGATTATAGATAGTTTCATGCCTATGTTCATCTTTAGATTCATACAAGACGATGGAAGGGATAAGATACATTTTTATACTTCCTTTTGTAAGTTATATAGATCTATGTATTTTTGTGTTGTTTCAAGACTATTTTAGCTTGAATTTCTTGTATCAGCTGAAATTAGCGTGAATCAATTGGATTGTACTATGTAATGTCTTTCAAGTTTCAAGGGGACAAACTAATGTTTGCTCCTCGTTGTTAATTAAGATGTGTAATTTTCCATGAATATAATTTCATGCCTATGTCCATCTTTAGATCATTCATACATTTATAATTCCATTTGTCAATTATATAGATCCATGTATTTTTATGTGATTTCAAGATTGTTTTAGCTTCGGATTTCTTGAATCAGCTAAAATCAGCATGTGTCAATTGGATTGTACATATTTTATATAATCAGAGTACGGGGCCATCATCAAGGAAAGAGAGGAAGGGGAATAAGAGGGCTCCCAACTGGTGTGGGCACTGGCACCGGCGGCTGGCCCAACGGTTGGGCACCACGGACCAAGATACACAACACCTAACAACAAGGACTTCCCAACCGGGGTTCCCGGCTGAGACACATGACACGCTATCCAATTTTCACCCAATTGTTATTACATAAACATTTTCACCCAATAATTTAAGACATAATTAAGCACAATATCAAGGCATAGATGAACTAATCTACACATTAATCATTTCATGAAATCAATCCACCCTATCCATACATGTGACAAAATATAGTGTGACATGTCCAAAATTCCTCAACAACATAAGATGAACACCTTTAAGACAGAAACAAGTAACATTCATATTAAACATCATTTTGAGACGAAAATAAGCAACATACATCATCAACATATAACGATAGTATATTTCCTACTTAAATACTAACATGCAAGCCAAACAAAAATGTAATATCGAGTATCTCTGACACATTACCTTTTTGCACTTCAAATCTCCGATTCTCGAGCTAACCATCAACACCCACGGATTCTCGAAACAAGTATACATCTTGATCAATGGATTGAAAGAGTCCCGTCTTGAGCAAGAACTCTATTTATCCAAATCAAAGAAAATCAAAATAGTAAAGCCAAAATTCAAGATAAACTTTAGCAAGTGCGAAACTAGTCATTAGACTCTCCAACAGCAAGTCCAAACATCCAACTAAGCGTAAAATCCAAAAATGAAGGCAAAAGAAATCCATTTTCACAAAATGAAAGTAGAAATATCCATCTTTAGACTTCTTTAAAAGGATAGATTTGGAACACAACATAAAAATTTGAAAATGTTCCCAAATTATAAACTCAAGATATCTAAACATTACACACACATAAAAGCAACTTGAGCATCACAATCACGGTTATAAAATATATATACACACAACAAACAAAATGAAATAAATCGGACTCTTAGGGGTAGAAAGGTCACGATAAAGTCAATAAAAAGGTCAACAAGTAGAAATATTTACCAACGATGAGATTATTACCAACAAAAGGGCTCATGGAAAAGGGTAGGTGCGTTAATAAAGGACAAGGTCCTAAGAGCAGCAAAAGCGCTAAAGAGTCAAATAGAAGGGAACGACAAAAGAATGATAAACAAAGATACATTTGATTCCCAAAAGACAGGTATCAAGATGGATAAGAGATGAATGCGCGATTAAGTTTACTGTCAAAGATAAGGAAAACCTATACAATAGGGATAAGCTAAACACTCTACTGTAAAAGCCATCATGATCAACTTCTCGGGTAATTTACCAAACCTAACTTATAGCCACCTTACTTCAAAAGACTTACTCAATTTGACATCAGAGCTCTAGTAATAAGCTAGACCTCAAAAGAATGTAACTCATTTCACCTACACCTTAACGATTTCTAATCATTAAATTCTACAAATATCATTCACAAGTACAAGATAAAAGCTACTAACCCATCTAACTATTATCCAACAATCCTCGACTAAGATCTATCGACAAGGAAAAATCCACAATCAATGATCCACACGAAAGATTCTTTAATACGCTTTAACATCCTTAATTCAATCATTATTACAATCAAAGGCACACACATAAATAATCACATTAAAAAAACCATAACTACTACCACCCACAAGATGAATGGTTATACCATTCTAGATTTCTTATTCAAATTATCTGAATGCTCACTATCCCAAGCTTACAAGCGATTTCTCATCCTCAAATTGTAATACTACAAGAACAATTGACAATCCTAAATCACAAATATTACCAAACACAAGGCAAAAAGACAACTATACAAATCTTCTAGCTCATCTTAAGTAAAAATGCATTGATCTTCACTTATGAAAATATTACGCAGGCTTTGGTCATCAATTCTAATTACCACAAAGCGAAATCATTTTTAGGATCCAACATTTAAAGACGCCAAATTCTCAAAACGATATTTAAGGCAACTATTATAATACTCAACAAAAGCGAACTATCATTTCGATAAACTCGAACCTCAAACTAGTTGTACAACATCAAGCTAAAAAATCTTAAGCCACCGAGAGAATATACATCACCGCCATTACGATCCATCCTAGAACTTAAGTTCTATTTCCCATGATGCAATATCAACATGAAATTTGCTCGACCCAGAGACAAATATTCTAGATCAAGATTCCTCAAAATACATTACACTCATTCTCTCCGCCAAGCAAACAGGAAATCCAATCCACTAGAGGAAAGACGAAGAAACAATGAGTTAGGGACGAATAAGGAATCTCAAGGAGAATACGAGTATAATAAGGTACGAGATTAAAATAGAGGACACTAAAAATAACGGGGCATAAGCAAGAGACAAAGTAGATAATAGGGTTATGAAGATATACGAGCAAGGAAGAAGATATGAGAATTTAATTTCTTAAAGATCGAGTTCAACCAAAACTTGCAAGAAAGAGAATGAAAATGGATAATAGTACGAGTAAGGTATGAGGTTTAATCCACAAAATTTCTCCTTTCAAACTTAGGGCGATAGTAAAACAACTTATCCCTCATACAAAGATCTCTCAAAGGGGACCACCCTACCACAAACCATCAAAATAAGGTTCACCTTTCACATAACACAGATTCCCAAAAACAAAATTGCAACACAAAAATAATATATTCCTTTAACTCCAAAATTCAACACAATTTCAAATGCTTCTAAAACTGAATGTTGATAAAGACTTCTCTATACTAGGTCCTTTGCAAGTCATATAGCCCACGGGCTAACTATTATCAAAGTACAACTCTAAATCAAAGATCAACATCAACGTCCCAAAGTATTCTCTTCATAGCTCACGCCATCGAACTTTACTCCATAAACATTCTTCAAGTAAAACAATTTATCTTAACATAGCACCTTATCACCTCGTACAAGTCTCCAATACCATTAATTAAGGTCACAATCTTGAACACAAGATTGATAGCCAAATTCTTTTCCACCAAGCCTATGCCAAAATCACACACTAGCTCATCCACAAGAAATCACTTAGTGTAGATACCCGTATCTGTCGATACTGGCATTTATATAAATCCCGCCAAACACCGGATGATCATAGGAAGACAGTATTTCTTGTTCACACTGTCATTATTTGTAGTTCGTTTTACAATGTAGAATGGGCATCGATGATGGGTTTTATTAATTTTAAAGGAAATTTAAAATTAGATTTCGTCTTAAATGATTTCATTTTTAATTTATTTTAAAATTGAGTTTTTTGGTTGCTTTATTGAAAATAAAGTAGATATTTGAAAAACCCGACTTGAAAAGTTGACTTTGAATTCCTTTATTTTATTGTCTTGTTTATTATTTAAAACGATGCTTGAAACAAGCTTGTAAACTTGATTTCACGACGATCTTTTGAGCTCATTTTAGAGCCGTTTTGCGCACAATTTCCGATGCATTTTGGACCCTACCTGTAACACCCCCATATTCTAAAGAGCCATAAAAGACCTCTCTAGCACATGAGAATGCTACCATCTCGGTTGACCGAGGTAGTGCATATGAAATCAAGCAATAAAGAAACAATACTTAGTTAATAAATGATTTAAATCAATACATGTTCTCCAAAACAGACGGCATACCGTCTGACCAAACAATCCTAACTAACAAAGTATTTAAGTAATTTATTCAGCTAATGTATACGACTCCAAAAGACGCTAAGCGGAAGGTAGACTCGACGTGGTGATCCCATCCTCATTCTAACGCAGCTTACTGATTACCCGTGATCACCTGCTCACCATTCCACAATAGATCACAACAGTTTTTCAAAACATTAACGAGGTCAGTAATCGTACATACCGACCAATGTACAAGATAAGCACAAGGCGGAGAGCCACCGCAGCGGACACCTCAGTAGACTCAGGTTACCATCTGTAACACCCGGAAATGTACCCTATTTTTCTAGTAGAAATATTTTACGAAATCTTTTCAGCAAATTTAAGTTTTAATTTAGAATATAAAGTTTCGAGTCGAATTTAGAATTTCCGAGTTTGTATTTGGAATTTCCGCGAGATTCCATGAGAATCCCGTCTTAAGGCGAGTTTGACTTTTCTTGACTTTTAAGTCGTCTTTGACTTTTCTTGACTTTTAAGTCGTCTTTGACTTTTCTTGACTTTTGAGTCGTCTTTGACTTTTCTTGACTTTTGAGTCGTCTTTTACTTTTCTTGACTTTTGAGCCGTCTTTGACTTTCGTTGACTTTTCCGACTCACCCTTTACTTATACTCCCTCCTAACCTTAACCTAATTCATTTCAACACAAACCAAACACATTTCTTCATCCTTAAGCAAACCAAAAACCTTGCCTCCCGCTTTGACCCATTCTTAGAATCATCGTACCGCATTCGTTTCTCGCTTAAATTCACGTAAGTTCGTCTTATTCTTCCCCTCTTAGCTTCCTCTATTCGTATTGGTAATAAAATTACCGTCTTTCTCGCTTTTTAAATTATCCGTCTTTCTCTAGGTCAATTATATTCATCTTTTATTATCTAATTGTATGTAGGTGGAGACTAGGAAGGTTTAGAAACCGTTTAAAGACGCGAAAAGGTAACGGTGAAGGGTTACTCGATATCATTTACGTGTTTTATGTGTTTTCTAGGCTAGTAATCGTATTTAGTTTATGGTTAGTATGCTTAGGACTTGTGTTGTTGTTGTTGGTTGTTATTAGTGGTTAATTGATATGAGAATTGATGATTTGTGATGATAAATGAGGATTTTGTTGTTGATAACATGTTGGAAATTGATCGTCCTTGAATCCCGTGAAGGACGCAGGCTGCGTCGTAGGACGCAGGCTGCGTCGGGGTGACGCAGGCTGCGTCGGGGTGACGCAGGCTGCGTCATTCTCTGCCGACAGAATTTTTCCTGCACTGACCCCTTTTCGTAAAATGATCATATCTCCTTCGTTACTTGCTTGTTTTGGGCGTGTGACATCTCGTTGGAACCGTAAGAGGTTAAGCTATCACCTCGACTTGGAATTTCTGCATTCCCATATATAGAACTCTAGTTATGACCGTCTAAAGTGGACCCTTGTTTTTGTTGGTTTCCAAACAACGTTGTTTTGGAGAGGTGATCTATGTTTTTATTCATTATGCTTCACAAACTTGTTCTAATGCTTATGTATCATGTATTGACTCATGTTTATCATATTTGGACTTATATGATTCCGTATTCTCATGTTTTGTGACGGTTTATGGTATGTCCCACTTTGAGTCGGTTTTTACAAATGATACGGTTTGAGCACTATTTTGCATTGTGCTTTGTATTCTCATTCCCTTGGCTACCTTCCCGTTCGTAAGGCTGGAATGTCGGAATGGAGAGGTATCCTACTGCTTAAATGCATGTGTTAGTGGGCATACGACGACGTTGTTGGGAGTTGAACGCTATGCGTTGATCGACCCGGCCGTCAAATGTTGTGTACTTGCGAGGTGGTGTTATTTGCATGTAGCGTACCGCTGTTATGAGGCTTGAGCTCTTTTCCGCCTCTTTCGTGAATTGATCTACCGAGAATGTGGGTACTCGGCATATATATGTAAGACCGAGTCTTGGATGCGAAACGTGATCGCATATCGAATCGGAAAATGTGATTCCGAGAATCTGGCCAGGTTTAGATTAGGAGCCTTATCGTTCCTACCAGGAGGAAATTAGTCTACATACGCGAAATGTAAGCATCGGGTATGAGTTCAGGGAAATGTGATCCCGTGGATGTCCTTTTAATCATACTTGCCATGTACACGATGCTAGTGCGTTTCATTTACCGTGAGATTGTCGTCTTTGAGTCGTCGTTCTTTGAATGCGTGATTTCATGATATTATTCATGGTCATTGCATGATTGGACACCGTCAATTGTCTTGGTTCGTGAATGGATGATAATATGTTGGATTTATTGTGATCATCGCATGACTTGACTTGGTTTGTCTGTCGAGTCTCAATCTTATCAATCTTATACCGCTAACGGTGAGATGCAAGCCCTAGTGAGCGTATTCGGTTGCCTAAGAGTGTCTTCCCCGAGTCTTTGAATAACATGATGGTTTCGGATTTGATTTCCACATGATCTTATCATTATACATAGAATTGCCTATCTATTCTTATCGTATCTCACATGTATATCTATATATGCATGCTTTACTTTTGTATTTCCTTATATGTACGTTTAATGTGATATGGCTGGGAGAACCCGGAGTTACTCCCCACTGATTGTGGCATTCATGTTTTTCATGGATGAACAGGTTGCTTGCTTGGATGACTTTTTGGATATGATATTTTGGGGTTCGGGTGTGAGCTAGCGGGCGTTGTCCCTGGAAGTTTCACCTCTAGACGATTTTAGCTAGTTTTGCTAAACACTTGTTCTTTGTTAACATTTTAAGAGACCCCGTCTCTTTGTTGTATTTCCTTACTTAGTTGTAATATTTTGACACTCCTCGTTTTATTTAAACTTGCATGTATAAAAGTTTTTAAAATACCGTATTTCCGCAGTTTATTTCACATGCTTGTATGTTTTATCTTTCCGCATTCGCGAGGGTTGTCACAGTTGGTATCAGAGCTTAAACGCTCCCGACGCACACACGTGGAACCCTAAACTTAAACTACTTGACCTTGAAATAATAAATGAGAGATGGGTAGACTTAAGGACCTAAGGTGGTAGTCTTTGGTGTACTTGATGTTTGTTAGGTTCTAACTTGTTTGTTGATTGTGTTGAGTGATGTTATGTTTGTTTGTATCTACCGTCTTAAGGTGGATCATTGTGTTACCTAATTGAAGTGTATTTCTTCCTCATCTATGAATTCTCTCGTCCTTATTATATTATGCTCTCTTCCTTTTATCTAGGTGCTTCTTTCTCTTCCATCTTGTTTGCCTCTTGGAAATTACTCTTGATAGTTCCTCCTTCTTACCATTGGTATCCTTACCTTCCTCTTGTAACATTTTTGTGGATGCCATACCCATTTGTTTGTGGTATATTATACTTGGTCGGAAGAACTTTGAATTTTGTGGAATATTAGTGATTGTTAGAATAAATTTGTGATTTGAGGAAAATGGTGTAGATCTAAATTCACCGTATAATGATGATTGGTTGTAACTCTAAGGAAAGGTAGTAAGATAAGTTTGATGATTTTAATGCTTGATGCTTGCCATGACTAATGAGTTGATAGTTCATGGTATTTGATGGTGTAAGGTTGAATGAGTTGGCTAGGACTTTTTAACCCATTAGTGATTTAATCTTTTGAGCTTAGGAGTTTAGTAATATTAGAGTGTCTTGAGGATCATATCTAAATTGGAGCTAGTTGTTCTAAGTGAGAATATTTGGATGATACCTTGAGGTGTAAAATGCTTTTGAGACTAAGTGACTTCTTGTAAATTCTAGTTTATGTGTTAGAGTATAGGCTTGGTGAAAAAGCATTTGGCTATAGTTCTTGAATTTAAAGATATGATCTTATCTTATGGTATCGGAGACTCGTTTGGAGTAGTAAGGTTTCGTTGTAAGTTGAACCATATTACTTGAGGATTATGATGTGAGTTATGATGGAAATACCTTGGGTCGTTAATGATGATGTCTGACTTGAGGTTGTACTTTGTTAATAATGAACTCGTGGGCTATATGATGTTGATAATGACGTTTTGTATGGTGTTTTACCTTGTTGGCCATAAGAGTTGAAAAGAGATTTGTATGGAGAATTCCTTATTGGTTCTTCGGTTTTTGAAACCTTTGGGAATGTGTCAAATTATGGAGTTGAGAGAATGTTACTATGCTTGAGTTGCAATTCCGCAAATGGGAATCCGTCTTATATGAAAGGGTGGATGAATTGGGTTGTAATCTATTTGTTAAATCTAGGTGTACCTTACTCCGATGATTTGTGGTACGAGGGTCCCTTGTAAGAGACCTTTGTTATTGAGATGTTTTGCTTTGCTATCGCCCTGAGTTTAAAAAGGGAACTTTGTGGATTAAATCTTAAACCCTTACTCGTGCCATCATTCCTTTTCATTTCCATTCTTGAATGTTTTTGTCAAGATTGATCTTTAAGAAATTACAAGCTCGTACTTTCTTTCTTACTCAGATATCTTCATAACTCTACTATCTGCTTTGTCTCTTCCTCAACCTCGTTTTCCTTTTTCGCCTTCGTCTTTCCATCTTATCGTAGTCTTTAGTGATGCTTCCTATGTTCCTTGTATCATGTTCATTTATCCCTACTCTCTTGAGAGGTAGTTTTTCTTATTAGCTAACGTAAGGGTTAGTAGGTGTGTTTTGAAGAAGTTTCGAATATGGTACCTAACCGTCCTATTAAACTAGTTTTCAATGTTTGATGATTATAAGGATTTGAGGATAAACTTAGGATGAAACTCTCCTAGTGGTTTTACACTAATGAAGCTTAATGTTCCTATCAATTTTGTTGAGGATCTAAATAAGCATAATGATAGTTGGTAGTTGTGGTTAAGAATTTTAGTGATTCTTAAAGTGTTACTTGGGAAATTGTGGTCTTTAAATGTTGGACCCTAACGGGAATAATTACCTTGTGGAATTTGGATTGGATGACCAAACTTGAGGAATATTGTCATAAGCGAAAACCGATGTATTGAGAGTTTGAAGGAGCTAAATAAATTGATTTACGGTCGCATTACCCTATGATTGGCAAAAGTTAAGAGAAATGATATTGGGTGACTAATCTCTTTTGAGGATTTGTGTTTTAACTTTTGAAGATGAGAAAGTTCATTATTAATAACTTAAGATAATGAATTTTAGAATAAAGTGGATCAAGGGATTTCATAGTAAGTCTCCTTTACTTTGTGGTTATTAGCGGTCTTGTTTCCCTAATTATAAATATTTTGATGGTGGTTTCCAATAAGAGTTTCGATGGAGCTAAGAAGATTAGAGTTCGTAATGAATCTTTCATGGGTTGTTAGTTATGGAGTTTACCGTACCGATGGACCTTAGAAGATTCTAATTGAATTTGAATAATTGGGAATTGTTACTAGATGTGTCATGCTTATGAAAATATTTTGGTAGAATCTGATGGATTGAAAATGGTGGAGGATATATTGCACTCTATGGGGACTCGATTATGTTGCCAGTTAGTTATTGTCGAGTTAGATGACATTTGAACTTTTCATAGAGGGAAGATAGTATTGGGGTTCATCTTTTCTTTCTTTCTTCTTTCTATCTTATTTATTCTTTCGAGATATTACGTTACTGTATATCGATATCATCTCTTATAGATAGATATAGAAGCTTTAGTTAGAAATTTTAGGAATAGATAATAGAGTTATTATCCTTACTATGAAATTTTTAATTAAAAGCTTTTAGAAATGTTTTATGATTTCAAGTATTTTACCGTCAAGGAGTGTGGAGACTCGTTATTGGAGACGTTCGATAACTAGTTTTCTCATTTATTGATGCGAAAATGTATATTTTTAAGTCTTGGACTTGGGACGTCGATGTTCTTAACGGCCGACGAGAACCTTCCGTTCCATTGATAAGATCCTATATTTATATTACAAGTATATTTTTAACAGTTTTGAAATAGACCTACATATATGTTACGTTCCTTCTTCTAAGTTTCGAGGACGAAACTTTTTAAAAGGAGGGGTGATTGTAACAACCCGAAAAGTACCCAATTTTTCTAGGGAAAATATTTTACGGATACTTTTCAACAGATTTAAGTTTTAATTTAGAATTTATTGTTTCGAGTCGAATTTGGAATTTCCGGGTTCGTATTTGGAATTTCCGCGAGATTCCATGAGAATCCCGTTTTTAAGTCGTCTTTGACTTTTCTTGATTTTTAAGTCGTCTTTGACTTTTCTTGATTTTTAAGTCGTCTTTGACTTTTCTTGACTTTTGAGTCATCTTTAACTTTTCTTGACTTTTGAGTCGTCGTTGACTTTTCTTGACTTTTAAGTCAACTTTGACTTTCGTTGACTTTTCCGACTCACCTCGTAAATTTAAAGACCGAAATTATATTTGAAAAATAATAAATTTAATTTATTTTTATTAAGATTTATTTGAATTTATGATAATTTAATATAACTATTTTGAATTTATTCGGAATTTAAGAGAAGGTTTACGATTTAACCCCGAACGTCATTTAACTATTCCCGGGTCAACTTAAGTCCCGAAACAAACCCGAAACCCGACTTTGACATGAGTCACACGCCCCATGTCATCTTTTTCCACTCACTTTAGATCTTTTGATTACTTATTATTAAACTAATACAAATATCTAAAATATTTGTAACTTTATCGATCCGTCAATTTAAACTCCGCAAATCGCTTAAAAACAGACCCGATTCTCCTATGATCACACGTCTCTTTTTTCCCCTCTTAGGACTTGATATTTCCTTTCTTTTGATTTAATTAACATAATATCTAAATCATATCTAGATATTTTATTAAACAATTATAAAATCTAATAATATCTAATTAATTACCATAATATGTTTATAAAACCCGAGTCAATTCCGTAACAACAATTTCAAAACCCGACTCCATTTTTCCCTATAATTACACGGCACTCCCACCCCACTTTACTCACTAACTACTTTTCATTTTACAATAAATCAAATTAAGATCTAATTAACACTTTCTTTAATCGTTCTTCATCGTTCTTCGTCGTTCTTGAGCAAAATCGTCATAAAACCTTCATTTCTTATTCAAATCCGTCCTAACTTATATTTCTAAAATCTCCTCTTCGCTCTCCATCTTCAAGTACGATTTATTTTCAATTCCGACAAAATCGTTTTCAACACTTTAATTATGGAAAATCAAGTTTTAATACTAACAAAATTATTCTTGTCATTTCTTATAGGGGAAGATTTTGAAGACGAGTTTGGTGACTCGTATATATTAGAACAAGATTAGTAGACGGGTTTTTCTTTAGTTCTTATTTTGGGTGCTAATTGATTTTTGCTAGCTAAGGTAACGATTCCGAGTTACTCGACGAATTAATGTTACATACGTTTGTTTTCTTTAGTTTATGTTCATGTTATAGTTATTTATGATTTTTAACTAGTAACATGATAAGTTGTTATTATATTATGTTGGATGAATTCTTGGCATGTTTAGTATTCTTGACATATTTGATGATTTGTTCATAATCATGATTTTTGTATGCATGATGGATGAATTGGTTGTTTAATATGGATGTTGTTAATTAAAACATGTTAGAAATAATTTAGAGTTGATGTTGGGGGTGGCCGTAGGGGGCTGTTTTGGTGGCTGGAAAACCGGGCCAAACCAGGCCGGTTCAGGCCGGTTCAGACCCGGTCCAGCCCGGTCTGGTTGGTCCGTGTTTTGGTCTTTGGGTTTTTGTCGATACTTGATTGTTTTGTTGTTGTTTTGACGGGTTTTAAATATGTTAAGCATGCGGGAAATATTAAGAAACGGTTTTTAGAAAAGATGACCAAAACCGGTCCAAAATGAACCGTGGGTCCCCTTGGACTTGTGACGGTTTTTGAGTATTGTTATTTTATCGTGTTTTGTAATATTTAGCAAGTGGGAAATTTTAATAGTAAATTATTTAATTAAAAGCTTTTCATTATATTATTATTTCTCACATGTTAGAAATTATAATACGAGATTTTAGTTTAATTTGATATCATGTAAGTCAAGCGGGTTTTCGTATGAATTAATAATTCACATGTTAGAAATTGAATGAAATAGCATGAAATGAATGTGATATTCTTATGTTCAAGCCTCGATGGCTAAGACTCTGTTTCTAGCCGGTTTGACCAAACGGGTTTGGTCAAACTACGATCTAGTCAGCCCCGTTTTGACTGATGACCCGTCGCGGGACTCGGGTCGGGGATTTGTCTTCAGGTAAGGTTTATTTAATGAATGAATGAATGAGCCTTAGTAGATATGAGGCGATATGATATTTGAATATGATTTATGTGCAATTAGTCACATGATAGGAAGTATTTCCCGGACTGTTTGATTGTTGATAATTGTCTTTTGACTAGTACCCATAGATATTATGAGTATATGGCGTCTTGACCATTCTAATTCTAAATGAGTATCTTGGACCATGATATTGATAGGCCGTACTATCTTTAACGAGCATATGGAGTTTGTCGCTTGATAGCTTTTGTGTTCCCGGCTTGATGGATCTTCAAGTCGGGGCATGGCTGCCATGGTTTCCACTTTGGGAAATGGAGTCAGCTTTAGTACTAGCCAACCCCTTTGATGGATCTTCTTAGGGTGTACTCATGTGATTGTATCATGGGTATTGGATGCGATGGATCTTCGCATTTCTCTAGGTCTGCGCAGTCTAGGTTTAGGGTTGAGTCGTATCTTGGACATGTTTCTGAGAGGAACCTCTGAGCTAAGATATGTTCTTTGGATCTGGGCCATGTTATTAGTGTAACCGCTGAGCCTAGATGTGTGCTTGGTATTTGGGCCATGTTACTGGAGTGACCGCTGAGCCTAATATATAACGTATAATCCTACCTCGTGGTATCACACTCGAGTTTACAGAAGTCCTTCTATTGACTGTCTAAGAACTTATGCCTTTTCTAGACGTATTGGTCTTTCATGTTTGTATGATCTAGGAATCTTAGAAGGTGAGATGCAGCCGCTAAGGTTGATAGAGTTTGGATTACGGTTGTTAACTGATTCACATGATTACGTGTTGATTAGGTTTTGAGTGTATCATGGCCACGTTACAGGGTAACCTCTGAGCTAGCATACCAGCTTCCCTACCTCTTGTTATATTTGTTAACGGTTTCACATGATAGCTTTCATATGTTAGGTTATATGTTAGTTATTTGTTCATAACATGAAAATCATATCGTATTTGTTAAGGTTTTGTATTTTCCATATACATTGCTTTTATGTTGTTCATGTTTTATTAAACTCGACATTTCGTGGCTGGGAGAACTCGGAGTTACTCCCCACTGACTGTGTCTTCCGTGTTTATATTTAATGCGGTTGGCAGGTTTGTGATGCATACTTGGGTACATTGACGAGCTAGCGAGTGAAGTATTACCTTGGACCTATATTCGGTTCTTAGGATTGTATATTATTATACACTCTTTTATTTCTGTATTTATACGGGAAACATGTCTCCCGTTTTGGATAACTCTTATGTATAATATTATTTTCTTTTGTTATGAATCATTTTTATTAAGACACCTTCGTTATGATGAATATATTTAATAGTAGGTTCCAGTTTTAAAATTTACCGATTTTCACTAAAGTGAACCTATTAGAAACGTATTCTCACCTTTTATTTATTTAAATTATTTATTTTCTTTCCGCAAATTTGAGGGTGTCACATAGACTGTTGTTTCATTTTCTTAACAAATTAAAAACAAAATTTAAAAGTTGTTATGCTTTAATTTTTCAAACTTTTCTTTTTCAATAATCTAACAATAGAACCCTAAAATTTAAAATTTAGTATTTATTTATAAGTTTGAGTGTTGTTTTTATTTTCTTAACAAATAAAATGCAAAACTTTAACATTTATTATGATATAATTTGTGTTTAATGCTACAAATTTAAAATTTATTATTTGTTTATAAGTTCTATTGCTGTTTAATTTTTTAATAGCTAAAGAGCAAACTTTTAATAGTTATTGTGTTTTAATTTGTGTTTAATGCTACACATCTTTTTTCTTTTTTAATAATAATGATGATGATGTGGCATGCTCTAAGGATATTAAAAAGATGAATGGTGAAAGGTAATGCTTAGTCTTGCCTTTTTATATATATTATACATAGAATATAGATATAGCTATAGATATAAATATAAATATAGATATATAGATATAGATATAGATGGTCGCATGCATTGCACAAGGTACAAAACTAGTCATATACTAACTAGTTTTTTTAGTGTACTTTTCTATTTAGTCTGCAGCACATTCACAGAGTTACAATGCATTTTTTCATACAAAATATTGTACACCTCATATAACTGATGAAGCAATCGGGCTTTTGTTGCTTGAAATACGTGTTCTTAAAGTCTTATATATTACAAAGAGTGTGGCATGATTAAGGGAAAGTGTTTGCAAGTGGTCTAATTTTGTGGTGGGTAATGTTATCAAAATAAAGGTTTATTATATGTTGGAATTTAAATTGTTAATAATATTTTGTGTTTCTGTAAATGGTGTTCCGTTTCAAGATAGATGTTGATTATGTTGATGTTGTATTTATATAGTGATTACCTGAGTACACATGTTTAGTTATAGCGGTTTGTAGGAATAGTGAATGATACATTTTATTTAGTAAATTTAGTTTTAGGGCGCTAATCCTTAAAACTTCATAAGAGTACAACGATAATACAGGCGGTTTGTAACTTACTCCTAGACCATGTATAATGACACCATGAACTAGGAAAACATAAATGTTTACTAAAATGTCTTGAGTAAGCTAATGCCTAATAGTGTTGTTTTGAGTGTTGTTTGTATATATATATAAAAAATCTATTACACCTCTTCTAATTATATGTACACTAATTTGTAATTCAAATGCCACCTTTGAAGTTACTCAAATGAGAGGACATGAAATTGCGCGCGGTTAATACAATCCAGTAAGCCCTTGCACCCGAAATCAAGTATAGTGTGTTAGAGGAGACAAATCCTAAGGAATTGTGGACCAAGTTATGTAGCATTTATAATGCGAAGTCTTTGTGTAATAAACTATTCTTGAAGAAAGATCTTTTCGAGCTCGAAATGGTAGATGACGGAGATTTGAGAGACCATTTAAATAAGTTCTATGGCTTGATCGCCCAATTGGCGAGTTTGGATGATACCTTCAAAGAAGAAGATAAGGCAATAATGTTGTTGGCTTCTCTTCCCAAAAAGTATAACACAATTATTACTAGTTTACTTGTGGGGAATACAACATTAGCCTTAGATGAGACCGTTGTAGTTTTGCTTGAGTCATAAAAATTGATGAAGCAAGGAGGTGGTGGCTCTTCAAGTGATAGAGGAGATTTTGTGGTGGACTACCGTGGCAAGAAGAAAGGGAAGTTGGAAAAAGCATAATCCCAATACTAGATGGTTCTACTGCAATGATTTAGATCATATACAAACTATGTGTCCTAAGGCAAAAGAAGATTTGAAAGAGTTGAAAAGACTCATGCTAGTGGGGTTGTAGCTATGGCAGAAATTGAAGATGGTGAACTCTTAATGGTTCATGGGGAAAAGGAACCTAAAGCGAGTTGGGTGTTAGATTCGTGAACTTCCTATCACATATGTGGAAGAAGAGATTGGTTTTCTTCTTATGAAAAATGTGAAGGCAAAGTGGTTAGTTTGCCAAATGGTGAAAAGGCAAAGATTGAAGGGATTGGTGAGGTTAAGGTAAGACTTAACAATGGTCAAGTTAGAAGGATTGGTTATGTTAGACACATATCAAACATTAGTAGAAATTTAATCTCATTAGGTAGATTAGATCGACTGGGTTGTATCATTCATGTTAAGAATGGTGTTTTGGAGGTCACTAAAATGGGTAGCGTGATCCTCAAGAGTAGAAAATATAAAGCTAACTTGTTCACACTAGATGGAAGATGTGGTGGAACGGAGATAGTTCAAGGGGAGGTACTCTCAAATGAAGGGACGGTACTTTCAAGTGGAGGTCAAGTCACCCGACTTGATGATTGACAAGTCTAAAGTAATTTTGGGCTTAAGGGAGGTTTGTTGGGAAGTAACCCCAACATTAATCCAAAGCATAAGTTTGAATTCAAGGAAGCATTTAGAGTCTTTAGTGGTTACTATTTTGTAGATAAGTGACTATGTTATTCATTAGTAATATATGTTACTAAGTGTAAATGTTAGGAGTTAGGATAGTAAGACATAAAGGCTCTTAATGTGGCTATGTTGAAGTTAGGACTTAGGACTTATAAATAGAGGGTCATTAGTCATGTTGGAAAGATGTCAGTACATGCTTAATATCCCGAGTTAAGCATAGATAGAAATCTTAGGTAGTGGCTAAGTGATTGAGATTGTATTATTGTTACAGTTTAAATAATAATACAAGTTGGGCTGTGGTTAAGTACATAACAAAAATATTGTCTCTTTTGTCTTTATATTATTTGTACCAAAAACCCCAACATAATGGAGTAATAACTCTTGCGCTTGGTTCTTTTTTAGTTTTTATCTGTCTTATCGTAAAACGTTTATAAGAGAGAATGTAACACCCCATGTTTTATTTATTAAATTAATTATTTTTCTAGTTTAATTATTTAATTCGTATCTAACGTTTATGTTCTCTATTTTGTTATTTTTCATTTTGACCTAATTTGGATGGGTTAAAATGTCCGCGCACCATTTGATTATTTAAATATAACTGCTAAGTCTCCTATACAAGTTCTTTAAGCGTTTTCATTATACTAAATCCGATTTGTAATTGGATTATCCATCTTATGAGCTAATGGTTCAAAATCCCACTTATTAATCGTCTATAAAAGAAACCCTAAGCTAACAACTAGGTTGCTCAATCTTTTGTTATTTTGAAACACCACCTCTCCTTCTTCCTCTATTTTTATTTTCTCTTTGACTCCATTGTTATGCAACTTTCATCATCCAAATCAAATTAAATTATATATTTACAATCTTGGCTCTTACTTCTATAATATATTCTATTCATAATATTTTTAAGGGACTCGATTGTATGGAGTTTAGACCTACCTTTAGGGTTTCTATATTTGATGGGTAAATAAAAAAAATAAGAAGAAGATGTCTTTCTTTGGGCGTTTTTGAGGAGGAATCGTGTAGGGCTTTATTAATGGCGTTTTTATGAAGATGAAGATTATTTTGCGTCTTTATTGCATTATAAAGGTAACTAGGTGTTTTCCTTTAATTGTGTTTATAGAAAGTGAATTATTAACATGATATAATGATTGATTGTATGATTAATTGTTTGTGTGGTTATTTATGCTTATGATTCACATGTTTAGTTGCATTTAATATTTATGTTGTTATTCTATTTTCAATTATTTATTTGGTGCGCGAACTAGGGTTCAAACCGTGAACCCTAGCGTTTTTGGTGGTGGCGCGGCCGTGGGGTGCCGTGGCCTAGGGTTTTGGCCTCCTCCTTGTGGGAGAGGCTAGGGTTTGCTTATGTTAAGGAATTAGGGTTTTGGTTTATATCATTAAGGTTATAGCATATTAAACTATAACTTTATATGTAAGCTACCCTGGTTATACCTATTTGAGCTATAACTTTGAAAGTGACGTTATAGTGCGGTGTAATATAACAAGACTTGTTGTGGTGACATGGCGGTTTATACCGTGGAGTCGACCCCTCGGTGATGGTGTTATAGAGGACTGACCCGTGACGGAAGAGAGTTATAGTTGATGATACTATAACCTCGCACATATAAGGTTATAGCTTGAAGTGCTATAACTTCACTAAAGTTGAGTGAAGGTTATAGATGAATGTAACACCCGGAAATGTACCCTATTTTTATAGTGAAAATATTTTACGGATACTTTTAAATGAAATTTAGTTTTAATCGTAAATTTAATTTTTCGAGTCGAATTTAGAATTTCCGAGTTCGTATTTGGAATTTCCGCGAGATTCCATGTGAATCTCGTCTTAAGGCGAGTTTGACTTTTGTTGACTTTTTCTCATACACAACTCATACTCCCTCCCTTAACCTATTTTCATTCATAACACAATTCAACTTTACTTCTTCTCTAAGAAACCAAAACCCTTGCCTCCATCTTTGATCCATTCTTAGAATCATCGTAGCTCACTCGTTTCTTGTTGAAATTCGCGTAAGTTCGTCTTATTCTTCCCCTCTTATCATCCTCTATCCGTATTGATAATAAAATTACCGTCTTTCTCGCTTTTCAAACTTTCCGTCTTTCTCAAGGTGAAGTAAATTCATCTTTTATGATCTATTTGTAGGTGGTGACCTCCAAGATCCCGACAAATACTATTTCCTAATTGAAGAGGAGCTTGACGAGTAGTGAAGACGCATAAAGGTAACGGTGAAGGGTTATTCGATATCATTTACGTGTTTTATGTGATTTCTAGGCTAGTAATCGTATGTAGATTATGGTTAATAGGCTTATGACTTGTGTTGTTGTTGATGGATGTTGTTTGTTGAGAATTCATATGAGAATGGATGAATTATAATGATAGATGATTGTTGTTGAATATTGAAAATGGATGAATGTTGATGATTTTCGTGCTTATAGACCCCAGCCGGTCGACCGGCAGCCGGTCAGACCACCGGCTGGGGCAGTGGCTGTATATTGTTGTTGTTACGTTGAAGTTTAAGCATGAGTTAGGTCTCAGCCGGTCGACCGGCAGCCGGTCAGACCACCGGCTGAGACACCCCTCCTTTTCCTTTGATTTTCTCATATGCCTATTGGTCTCAGCCGGGTGACCGGCAGCCGGTCCACCTGACCGGCTGGGACATGCTGTTGTTTCATGTTGATTTCTCGTATGACTTTTGGCCTTAGCCGGTTGACCGGCAGCCGGTCCACCTGACCGGCTGGCTCCTGCTGAATTTTCTTTGTGATTTTTGTTTACGGTTTTCATTTATAATAATTCCGATCGTTCGTTTATCGTATAATTTTACGTAGTGACTTATAATATTAATGTTTTGAATATATGAGTTTTTATTCGCTTGTATCACATGTTTTGTGACGGTTTTTGGTATGTTCCACTTTGAGTCGGTTTTTACAAATGATACGGTTTGAGCACTATTTTGTCTTGTGGCTTTGTCTCCATTTCCTTGGCTACCTCCACGTTCGTAAGGCTGGAATGTCGGAACGGGGATGTATCCTTACTGCTTAATTGCATTTGTTAGTGGGCATATGACGACGTTGTTGGGAGGCGAACGCTTTGCGTTGATCGACCCGGCCGTCAAATGTTGTGTACTTGCGAGGTGGTGTTATTTGCATGTAGCGTACCGCTTGTTATGAGGCTTTTGCTCTTTTCCGCCTCTTTCGTGAATTGTCGACCGAATTTGGGGTACTCGGCGTCTATGATTGACCGAGTCTTGGATGCGAAACGTTTATCGCATGTCGAATCGGAACACGTTATTCCGAGAGTCTGGCCAGGTTTAGAAATAGGGAACTCGGTATTTAATTC
>JAIUZE010018388.1:0-36085 GCA_022085475.1 Heliosperma pusillum
TACCAAATGCATGATATATAATTATATACTCGCTTCAATCAAATTGATTATCTAATTTATTTTGAAGTTTTTTCTTGGAAATGTATAAGAAAGCAATTGTATAAAAGGGAGTAATAACCTAATTGTCGTAAATTAATGGAAAGATAAATAATAAACCATAAAGGAAAGAGCGAGAAACCATCCAAAGCTTGCCCGGGATCAAAACTCAAAAAGATAAAGGTTAACCGACCGATTACCGATATGCCTAATTGGCCCAATCGATATATATATAGTACCATGTGATCTTAACTTATGTAAATTATTATCCTAGCTCGTTTCCTAAATCCAGTGTTGGACTTGTGCATGGAATGCATGCATACTAAGCACGCAATTTAGAAAAAAGGACTATTTGATACATCAAATTGATTTGGCGATATATATGACGTCCAAGACACTGGTACCAGACATAATCCTCTCCCTCGAATGTCTATTTCATCAGAGTCGTCTTCGTCTTTTTCATCATCTTCACTTCTTACTCCCTGAAATAAGAAAAACAAGAATTTAAAAAACTACTCATTTATTACTATATCATATATGCCGCACTTGATCAAAACAAGTACTTGGGGACATTTCAAAGCAATAGTTGAAATCAAAAATGTTTTCAGTAAAAGATAATTAGTTCGAATGTCGAATCACGTGTTGGTAATTTAAGTGTATTTACCGGTTTAATTTTAACGTATACGGATTTGGTTCATAGATAGGTAAAATCGTTATAATATAATGTAAGTTTGGGAAGTACGGAGTATACGCTTGCATAATTATTCACGAGATTACGGTATAGTTTCGTTCGAACGACTTTGGAATAATTAAAATTCCACAACAGAATTTCTTACTTGCACTTTTTCTGAAGAGTTGCAACTCTTAAGAAATAACTTTGTTGTTTCCTCTTCCATTTCTATGTAAATAGATGTGCGATGAGAAGATAATATATAAATACTATTATCATCTTCTACATCATTGAAGAATATAACAAACTGCACATAACATATTTCTAAATTACATCTCTATTTCGCATGCCTGAAAACAGAGAACATTGTCTTATCTTAATAGGAAATTGGCTATAATCCTGACGCTAATATAGGGTTTAATTGTTCTATTAGAAATTAAAAGCATAAGTCGATTCGGTATGGTTTATTATTGTCACTTCATGTTCTTGCATACCCGATTACTAACATCGCGTATGATGATCTTAGCTAACACTTGGAGAGACAGTGTTGACACTACTTTGGGTGAGTTGGGTATTCAGTTAGAGAGGATGGAGGATAGGTTGGAGGGCCATGATGATACTGTGGAGGAGATTGATGATCATCTTTTGGAGTCCTTGGCTTACCAGCGTTCTTTATATCGGTTTTACTCTACTCGTCATCCCGGAGAGATTTCACCTTTACCACAATATTTGTTGGATGGGTTGCAAGCTAGAGAGAAGGCACGAAGAGCTAGGAGGGAGGCACGTGCTCGTGAGACCCGTGATCGTGCGGGTCCTTCCGATTCTCACTAACAGTTTATGGAATGATTTTCTTTCTCACTTTTTTTTGTAGTGTCCTAAGAAACATTAGAGACAATAATGTTTTGCTCAAGTGTGGAGAAGGGGATCTATCATTTGTAATATATGTAGGCTTTTATTATTGTTTGTGTGTTCCGTACTTTTATTAATAAAAAAAGAAAAAAAAATGAAAATGAAAATAAAGAAAGCAAGAGATCCCGACTAGGTGAAAACCTAAAAGGGCGCCTAGGCAAATTGGGTATGTGGCCGAGGACGGAGTGAAAACCCGAAAGGGCACTTCGGATAAAATGAAGAAATGAGTTGCGTACCACGAGAGTATGGTGAGCTAAAACGCTAGAGTGAAAACCCATAAAGGCGGGCGCTCTAGGCAATATGAGGGACCCTAGGAAAAAACAATTGATTTACTACTTCATATCCATTTCGGCGAGGCGACATAAGTGGGGAACAAGAAGGTAGTAGGGTAGGACTAGTCGGTGCTAGAAGGGAGTCTTAGGAGTAGAAATTCATGAGATTTAGCTACTACTTTTGTTTGGATGATTGTTGATGCGGATGTTTGTGTTTATGGAGCTTGTGTTGTAGTCACGAGCTCGAATTTGTTGATGTTTCACTTTTATTAGCGTGACCTTGTGCTACCATTTTTTTTTATGAAGGATGATATAACGGGGGAGAGTGCGAGGAGTGTGATATTGTTTGGTGACGAATTTTCCCATGCTTCTCTTGTAAGGCTTTTATATTTATGGTTTGAGTTTTTGAGTCTTGCTCGGGACGAGCAAAGGTCTTAGTGTGGGGAAGTTGATGTAGTGTGTTTTATAGGTATGAGAAGTGGTGATTTAGACTAGATTGGAGTTTTAAATTAGTGAAATTGGAACGTTAATTGTGTTTTTATGTGATGTTGGAGCAATGTCTTGGGATGGATAAAAGATGGGTTTAGTGTGGTGATATCATGGTTTATGTGGAGGGTTGGAGTTTGTTGCATTAGCCCAAGAGAAGAAGCCTAAGAAGCATAAGCATTGGAGCATAGGCGAGAGTTAGGCGAGCGTTGGGAGACCCGCCAAGCAGTGCAGTCACGGAAGGACTCTGGGCGAGCAGTCGAGCGAGCCGCCTGACACTGGGCTAGCCGCCCATCGCTGTAAACAGAGTTTGCCTTTTCTTTAGTGTTTTGTGATTTACTTTGTAAACAATACTTATTACTTTGTTTTAAGAGGGGATATTATTATTATTATTATTATATATTTTTTTTTAAAGATGCGCGTAACTTTTATTATTATTATTATTATCATTATCATTATCATTAGAGGAGAACTTAGAACCCTAATTATTTTCTTAGAAAGAAAGACATGAGCAACTAATCTTTTCATCTCGGATTAAGATTTGAAGCTTCTGAATTATTCAAATTGTGAGACTATTATTCATCTTTCTCTTTTCTCTTAAGTATTGTTAATTCTTTGTTTCAATTTCATGATTGTGTGACTATTATTCATCTTTCTCTTTTCTCTTAAGTAGCTAATTAATCTTTGCAATTATCAATCTATTGTTATTCTAGTTAAATAAGCCGTAATTATTCAACCTTGCTAGATAAAGTAACAATCTTTAGCCTTTGTATTGGATGTGTTTCATCATATCTAGGTTAAAGTGACAATTAACTTGTGATTCGAACTAATAATCGCTTGTATTATTTGTCGTCACTTTTATCGTTCCTTATTTGTTACTGCTATTATTAAATTAGACTTAATCGCGTGTATTGGGTTGTTTGATAATTAGGTTATTTTATTATCGTGTTTCGAGTCAAATAATACTCACAAAGGAGTTGGGAAATCTTTCCCACGATAGATTGCTCAATAGTCAATTGAAATTTGTTAGTCTATGATCAGTTTGATAATCAGTTGTGGAAATTCTTAACCGAGACCGTTTAAACCATCTGAATTCGTTATTAATTATTGTTTGTTCAATTGCTTATTTAATTTCTACCTAATCAACTCAACCACTTAATAAACCCCTCTTATTAGTTATATTTTCTACGTAATAGTGCACTCGAATTACGGGTTCAATTTGGTTATATCGGGTTGGGTAAACTAAAAGTCAAGTTTATTTTGAATATACAAAAAATGGCCTGGGTTTCTACGGTTTTGGGTCGGGTTAGGGTCATAAACATAAGATTTAACGCCTCTTTACATGTCTATCTTAGTTAGCTTTAATTGTAAATATATAGTTATTCTAAATTTTTATAACTCTCTAGTTTAATACTCTATATAAGTATTAGTAATAATAAACACTTTTTTTAATTATACAATTTAATATCGCAAAATCATACGAAGAATTCGATTAATCAGTTCTTAACAATGATCATGTGATAAAATTATACGAGTACTTTAAATATGTAAAACATATTTTATTTCAAAATGTTGAAAGTACATGTTATTTTAACTATTTTATATTTGTTTTATTTACTTTAAATATAAAATTTCCAACAAGTTTACCTATTTACGTGTCGGGTAATTTTTTTGAACCCAACATGTGCAGGAAACTATCGTGTCTGATCGTTTTGGATCGTGTAAAAAAGACGGATTATTTCCGGGCGTATTTCGGTCGATATTTCAAGTCGGGTAATCTTTTAATAGGTCTATACCAAACTTTATGACTATTATGATCGAAGTAGCATTATTGTACTTACTATTTGGAAGGGTTTGGTGATGAGCTTGTTACGGGAAGGCTTAGGATGAGGCATGCAAAGTGTCTGCATAATTAAACACCAATAAAATTGTGTCAAAAATGATCTTATACAATTCGGCTAATAATGTACATAAGCTCTCGCCACGCAAATTGAGAGTGGTCATTTGTAGAACTTACGTGTATCTGATCCTGAAGAAACTGAATATATCCAATTGCCTCTGTTAACACGGAAGCTGTATCCGTCTGATAAGTAAAATGTAATATGTGTGGTTAAAACCTAAACAATCCACTTTGTATCAAACATGGAGTATTTTTTTCGTACATAAGGTAAAAGGAGGACCATAAAAATATAATATAGAAAATAATAGTATATTGATCAATCGGAGATGTAGTTAAAATAATAATATTAACAACGAGATTAGTGAGCGTGTCTCATAATTTGTTTAATTAAATTTATATACGAGTATATATCATAGAAAAATATATTATAAATATCAAGTACATGAATTAGGAAAGTCTAACACAAATCTATAATTCTGTTAAAAAATAAATTTAAATGTCAAATAGAGGTAATTCGAGCGAAGCCGGGCACCAATCCTAGTTGATAGTAATTTGAGGATTCTTCAAATTCTTGCAATGGTGCATGAATTAAGATATTCGGCATTAACATCAAGACCGTACGAAACCAAGAAACTTAGCCACAATTTCTACGTAGCCTCAAAATGGATTTTCTTTGTTTTTAATAATTCTTTTTTAATTTGTTGTTACTTAAGAAAATGAGATAATAAATTGAATGTTACAAAGTAAGTACCTTGCCGAAAGGCGAAACCAATTGGTGTAGGGCTGCACTTCTGTCTCCCAGTTTCTCCTTCCTAATCTAAGTTAATTATAATGATTAGTTAAATAATTTGTTTAGCTATCTTTCTAATAATCAAGCAAAAAATAATAATTATAAAAATATAATGAATAATAATAATGAATTATAAAATCAACGACAACAACAATGAAAATAATAATAATACGGATGTTGTTGGCTTTATCAAGCGGATTCATAAATTTTCTGTGTCACAGAATGCCGGGGCTCGAGCTGCCGCTTACATTTTTACTAGACTTAGATTTGTTATTGCTAAGGAAGTGGGAACCCAATTAGTATCTCGTATACCCTCTTGTTTCTTGTAAACTTGTTATTAATCTTAATAAAATTGTTGTTTATAAAAAAATAAAAATAAAATAATAATAATAATAATAATAATAATAATATTGACCAATAAAAAAACTGCCAAAAATTAGAGTAATTAATTTTGTGAGAAAAATAAATACCTTTAGTGGAGGGCAAGAGACCTTCAACAACGACTTTTTATTTGGTACTGTGTTATTAGTTGTTGATGCTTTTGATTGATCACTTGAACTACTTCCCGCTGCTCTTTTTGTCCCAGAAATTCCGTTCGTCGGTGCTAATGCCTTTAAAAAGAGCACATATAAAAGAAATCCTTCAACTGAAAACGCTGACATGCATATATAGTTCGTTATAGTTATCTTTTTATTTTGTTTTGTCTAATAATAATTTGTTTTTTAAAAAAGCATCATTAATTTTTTAAAGTTGTCTGATCAAGCCAAGTATCCTCATAATTTTATCTTGTTAAATCGCGTTATCTACATATTTACACCCTACATCACAAGACTAAGCGATAATGAATGCAAGAAAACTATATACGAACTTTCAAGCTCTGCCTCAAGTGAAATTAAAATGATCAAGATACAAGTGAAAGTAATACCAAATTACCCTGGAAAACGTTTACATAATCTTGTAAGCATATTCGTGACTTATAAGTTAATTAGCTAATTTGTTATCCCTTCTGTTCCAGTGAATGATTTACGTTTGCTTTATATGGTCAACCTTAACAACATATCAATTTATATATGCGGTGCTTACTGAGTTACTGCTTAGCCTTCATACACGCGATGAAACGTTCACCTTTGTATACATTAAGGAGTACGTTATCCACTAGACTAATATTCATTTGTTCAACTAAAAAACAGTAAACACTATGAGAATGATTACACTTACTTCTCGTGTTTGGTCACTATTTAAAACTTTTATTATGATTTTGGAAAAAAAAGATCGTAGATCTAATGTACTTCCTCATACTTATTATGAATCTGAGTTTAGGTGTATTTAATTTAATTTAGATGATTTCAAAAGGCCTAAAGTACATGCATTGTTGTCAAGATCAAACAGTCCCAGGCCACCCCGATTGCAAAATCTTAAGCATCAAATCTTGCTTGTAATCGTCAAAAGCTTGAGACCCAGTGGCGGACCCTGGGGAGCGCACAACACTCTACATGCGCACCCAGGGTTTATGAATTATTTAAAAAAAAAAAGCTTAGTTTAATTACATATATAATTTCAATGTCAAAACGCAAAGCAAACACGAAGTGGCTTAGTGGTTAAGGGTAGAGGTACTGTTTAAGAGGTTGTAGGTTCAATTCCTGTCTACTTATTTATTTGGTAGACTATTTAACTCCCCTCATAACCAAATATGTTTTTTCCCTACTAAACTTGCTAACTAATCACTTATACATGACTCGTCAACTTCCTCAATCCCTCCTAGTAACATTCCCAAATTAGATTTATAGAACCTTAATTTCGATGATTGGGACAGAGGAAGTATATTTTATGTTTCATTTAAGTTAATTAAAATATACAAAAGTTTTCGGTCTTAATTTTTGGAATTGAATTGACAACGACGAAGTAAACAAAATGACCAACAGTTTCATTTGTTATCTTCTTGAGATCAAGAACTTAATAAAAATGATCGAGATAATTTGTTTAGTTACTTATGTAGGGAGATTTATTTTTGTTTAAGTTATTGACGATGATGTATTTAAGCGTGTTTTGAACATGAATTTCGTCGGGTGGCTTTATTCAATTCTCTAATATTTCTATTTTTTTTGCAGATGATGTTTATTATAATGTAAAGACGATGGAAAAGTTTAAATTCACTAAACAAAAGATGATGATGTAGTTAAATCATTAATCATATTGTTATATTGTTCGATTTTTTTAAGTTGTGATTCCCCTTCTCTAGGTCCGCCAATGTTGAGACCTCTCACAATTGTCACCCCCACTTCCTCTTCCACTTGTTATCACTTTAATCGGTGTGAGAGGTCATAAGTTTATGACCGTCACAAATGACAATTTGTGTTTGAGAAAGGGGTCAATTCTAGATCTCTGTTTGTTTATTTATTTTACTCTAATTATAATTCATTTCAGTCTAGTTATAATTCGTCAATTCAAACTAAACTAGAACGAAATCAGAGTTAGGATCCATGACATGCTGATTGATCATGATCCTATGCAGGATATTATGTTTGTGATCATGAAATTAGAATTACGATTATGTAGTACTAGTTGAGTAGTAATATAATGCGGTTTTTTTCTTGTTATACCAAGTAAATATGTACGAAGTAACTTTCATGCAACGTAAGTTTGTAAAAAATAAAATTGTATTAGTTGTGCTCTAATACAATTACAGCAAGATAATTATTAAAAGTTAATGACAATAAATGGAAAAGTAATAATGATGTTAATTAGTTACGTTTATTGAAAAGTTTTTACCATACTTTAACATAATACTTCTGTTAGTTTATTTAATTCTAATTTTAGAATTGTCAGATATATATATATATATATATATATATTATATATATATATATATATATATATATATATATATATATAGATTTAGGATCCGGTGGAAACGACCACTCGGTGGAAAAAGTGGAAACAAGCTAATTAATCCCCATTAACCTCCTTTTACTTCTCGATAAATCCATTTAATGGACTCCCTGCCATAGTACCATTCCCATTTTATAATATACCAGCTATACACCCATGACACACCATATCAACTCATCTTCCCCATCACTACACACCACCTCATACTACCGCCAACAACGATCACCAGCAACACCACCAAACTACCGCCTTCTTTCTTTACCTCTTATCCCTTCTCTGAAACACTCATTCTCCACCACCACAGTGTCACGGGCCACCTCAGATGCGATAACGGACCACCGTCGTTGACAAGATGCTGACGGAGAGCCCACCGTTGTCGCTCTTATTCAGTATCCCACCTTAAGTACAACCAATCTAACGAGTTACACCACCGCAAATCATCAAACGCCGCCGACAACTCATAAAACCCCACTTAATTGCCGTATCCGACTCATAAAACTTATATCCTCACCAAAAATATCATCAATATTTGTATCATCCGCAACGCCGTCAATCCAATTCGCACCACAATAAAACTTCTTATCATCATCAACTTTGCTTTCTCCGTCACTATCATCAGATTCGTCACTACTGGAGCTAGGAAATTAGTGTATATGATTTAAATATTGATATACCTCAGATTAATTTTGTTGTACCTAATGACTAACTTTGTGTATCTAACCACTATTTTAATGTACATTAACACAGATACACGAAACTAGTTATTAGGTACATCAAAATTGGGTTGAGATACGTCTAAACATAATCCACATACACTAAATTTTGATTGTTACCAAAATTTTCGATGACGACGTTGGAGTGGTGGAAGTGTAGCTCACCTCCATTGTTAACGATGATCTAGCCAACTCCTTAATGACGGTTGTCCGCCGTTGTCGTTATTGATGCTCGTTGGAGCGACAATTGATGAGGGAAGATGAGGGATGAAGTCGGCGAATTATAGAAGTAGTTGGCGCCATTCTTGGTGGTTGGTAATGTCGACGTATTTTGGGCAAGGATGGTTTGGGGTTGTAGCCAAGGATGTAGGATGTAGGATGTAAGTTAGATTAAGATGAGAGGTGATATTAGTTTGATGAGGCAGGGAGTATTTACAAAAGGATAATACAGTAATAACAATTAGTGAGGGGCTGTAAGTTGTTTAGTTACCATGAGTTGTTTATGTGGGTAGTGTATCTAACCTATTATATCAATGTACATGTAGGTCGTTTCCACTTTTTGCACCGAGTGGTCGTTTCCACCGGATCTTGACTCTATATATATATATATATATATATATACTATATATATATATATATATATATATATATATATATATATATATATATATATAGAGGTAAGATCCGGTGCAAACGAACACTCGGTGCAAAAAGTGGAAATGTACTACAATCATATAATTAAAACCCATAAACAGAAGGTACAAGGCCCAACACACTACGTAAAAGTCATTATCCCCTTGTGACAAATTCCCTACACATTTGACTATAAACAACACAACACATCCTGACCACCTGCTTGAGCACGCACCATCGCCTTCGGCGTCACCAACCGACACCATAGTCGTGGAAATCACCGGCAACACCTCACACTTACCCCAAACAGTTACAACATCACCACCTCATCACCTGCCATCACCGCCTACCCCATTTACTATCGGTCGCTGTCATCGGCGACGATCACAAACCCAACAACCTCTTCCCATTTCCTAACTCTTTCACGCATTTATATATTGATGTACCTCAACCCAAATTTAATGTACCTATTAACCAATTTTGTGTATATATGTTAAGATACACTATAATAGTGGCTAGATACATCAAAGATTACAGTAGATACATTGATATGAGTTGACTTTTATAGGGTGGTAACGTAGAAGAAGGGGCGGCGAGAGTCGCCACCGGAGATTTGTAGATATGTCCAACGAATAATAGGGCGGAGAGAGATTGAGAAGAAACAAGTTTGAGGAACGCAAGGATGGTAGATATAATAAGGTGAATAAATATATGCGAATCTGGGTTTAATAATCGGGAATTTTAGGGGTTTATGGGCCCAATGGTGTCGTCGTAGTTGTGCTGGCATAGGGGATGCTCGATAGTCTTCGCCGTCACCGACGACGACATCAGATTAGTGGTGAAGGGGGAGATAAGCGGTTTTTTTGGGTTTGAAGAAGGTGGGGAGTTGGCGTCTGTGGTGATGTTGTTGTTTGCCGGCGGCTAGTTCTGGTGGTGCCAGTCGGAATGTCTTCATGGTGGTGGTTGCCGGCGACTGTTGGTGGTCGTGGATGGAGATGAAGGACATTTGGGTTTGGGCCTTTGGGGTAGTGGGACGTTAATAATATGATTAGTAATGTCAGTGGCTTTTCTATTTATTGAAAAAGCATAGTGTTAGTATTTGAAGTAAGTCGTTTCCACTTTTTGCACCGAGTGGTCGTTTCCACCGGATCCTAATATATATATATATATCACACCAGTTAGTCTTCCTTATGATAATCATATACGGAGTATGTCTTAAATAAAAATCGGGTCAAATCGTACCTTGTATAGATAGATGGGATAAGATTTTGTTATTTATTTAACTTCTTTTCTTATTTAAGATAGATATATGTCGGTCTTACATAAATATTTTTGAGATATTAGAATACCACAAAACATGAAAGTACACCGTAGAATATTTCAAAACTATTATTCCTTTGTTTCTATAAGAAATTAATTAGACAAAAAAGTAATAAACATATATAATTAGAAGAATAATAAATGTTATTCCATGTGCAAGGATTGAATTAAAAAAAACCTAGACCATATGGGACAAATTCATTTTTATAAAATTAAATACATTCTATATTTAAAAATTATTAGCAATTATTCTTACATTGAGTCAGCTTTCCTAGCTATTTTAATATTTTTATGGCCCATCACATATGAGAATCAATCTTTTCCTTAGGCACACCAAGAGAACAATTATTTTTTATAAGGAAAAAATAATTTACCTTTTTGTTAGGTGTGTTGTTCTCAACAGGACTAAAAGCTTCTTGATGAAGACGATGTGTTCCAAAAGTTGTATTGACACCAAGCAAATCCATAGCCTGCATGTTGAGTCCCAAACGAGGACTACAACTCGATACCGATGTCGTCGAATGGTTCGGAGATGAGACCATTCCGAATTGCTGCAAAATGTTGGAGCTAGGAAAGCCATGACTATTGATCCAATTACTAAGAGGAGTCGATTGATGTTGATCTAAGGGAAAGTTCATTAGTCCCCTAGTATTAATATTGTGCATATTAGGGTTATTAATATTAATATTATTATTATTATTATTTAATGAGAATTCATTGTTGAAGGAGCAAGAATTTTCCATCATGTGTGCATTATTAGGGCTATTTATTAGGGTAGTAAAACTAGGGAATGAACTCAGCATATCCTCTTCTGTCTTTGGGAACAAGTTGGTGCTTGATTCTTGTTCATAACTTGATTCATTCTCATATACTTTGTTGCAAAACGTGTCATTCGATGTTGTCCTGCGCATTTTTTAATGAAAATATTAAAATTGACTATTATTTGTCTTATTTCTTTTTTTATTTATAATCAAAATTAGATAAATGAATGAGACATAGGAAATACCGAGAAATTTTGGTCTTTTTGTTCAGTTTTTGGTAATCAATTAAAAGTAAATTTTGGATTTTTTTATGATTGTTATTTTAAAGTTTTTGACATAGACACGCACTAGCATGATAATTGACATAATATTGTAACTTATTATACTATTTTGTGCTGATATTATCAAGAAATTACAGGAAAAGTTATCCAAACTAGAGTGCAAAAAGAGTGAATCCTTAATCAACGTAAACAAAATCAAGACAATGGATCGGATATAATGAACACCCCTAGTTGAAAATGAAAGATTCTCATATAGGGTTTAGATTCATTTGTAAGATTTGGTGTTTAGAATAATAAAAACATTTTTAGATTATTATGCTTATTGCTAAGACTACGTAGAATAATAAAAACATTTTGTCAAATACTCCCTATACTCACATGCAATTATGCAGAAAAGCCTCATAAATTTGATTATAAACCCCCCAATAAATTGAATTATTCATATTATTAATGATATTAATTCACTAATACCGGTATTGAGTTTAAGTATCAACCTTATATCGATTAAAACGAAGCTGAAATAGTAAGTATAGCAAAGTATGAAAAACTCACGTAGATAAGATGGTGGGGTTCCAAAGAAGAGAAGTGGAAAGAGCATAGGTAGTAGGAGAAGATGAAGGGTGGTTAATTAAAGGAGAGCATACAGCAAAGTGGTCTTGAAGAAGATGCTGCTGATGATATTGTTGTTGTTGTTCATGGTGCTGAAAATTATTAGTTGAGTCCATTAGGATTTTGTGTTATAAAAATGCTTCCTTTTTAGATCCCAATAACAAAGATGTGGTAATTATACTTGTTAATCACACGCTCCTTTAAACCTTTCGCTCTATTCAAGGCACATACCCTTATATCCTCTTGCTTTTTGAGCTAGTGTGCCACCTTTTGCCTCTAGGTTTTGTTCTTTACTCTAACAAGGGTCGTCTCCTCTTAAACCACTACTTTTTTTTCTTTTCGGTTTTTTCTTTCGGAAAATTTCAACGGTATCCCCGAGGTTTGAAATTTTGCACAAAATGCACAAATTTTTACCCGAAAAACTTTAAGTGACCATAACTCGTATTTTCAAACTCGGAAAATGAAGTTTTTTTTTCAAATCGTTCATTTTTCCGAGAGCTACGATTTGAAAAAAAAATTGACGAGTTCGGAAATCGTGACCAAGAGATATGGTAACTCAAAGTTTGTTCGGTGAAAAACTTTGACAACACAAAAACTCATAGCCACGAAATCCAAATACGACTAAATTTTTTTTCTTAAATCGTAACTCTTGAAAAGATGAACGATTTGAGATAAAAATCTTTATTTTTCGAGTTTGTAAGCACGAGTTATGGCCTTTAAAGTTTTTCGGGAAATTTTTTTGAGTATTTCGAGCAAAATGCCAAATTTCGGGGGTAGCATGGGAACAAAAGCAACTAAAATTTTAACAGGATCCGGGGAAGGGGACGCTGGTTTTCTTTTAGTAACGTTCGAACCTTGTTATTAGATGTAAATTATATACTCCCTTCGTCTCGGTAATTTGATCTCGTTATGGGAGTATTGACCACTTATCATCTACTAAGTACAACGACAAATAGTTCCCAACTATTTCCGTAATCTTTGTGCTAAAAGTAAAGGTAAACAAATGATTGGAGGTGAGTGATTACATTTTTAAGTTTTAAGACGTTTGTAATAGCCATCAAATTTAAAGCACTCTTACATAAATTATAAAGCTTAGAAACTCAAATGGTAGTGCATAATTTAATTGTTAGGCCCTGTTATTTTGGACTTAAAGTCACCCCTTTTAAGTTGAGTTCAGCTCTTATAAGTCCAGTTCTGAAAAGTTCAACAAAATTAAGTTCAATTCAGTAAGCTCTTATACATTCAGTTCAGCTCTTATAAGTTCAGCTCAGCTCCTAAAAGTTCAGCTCCTACAAATTCAGTTCAGAAAAGTTGAACAACTTTTACTTAACTTATATAAAATTATTGATGTTAGACTTGGTAACAACTTATTATTAAAATTAACATGATTTATAAAATAAATAAGACAATCCCGTAAGGCGATCCACTTTTATATGTGAAATAAACTATTCATTTAATGTTAATATATGAGTTGTCTTTTCATATATTAGGATTGTCTCACATACATTGTGAGACCGTTTCACGTTATTTATTGTTAAATTAATAGTTATATACCATTTATTTATTTATGCCTTCAAGTTAAATCCATGGTAATTTTATAGTTAGCGTCCTAGAATTTTTTAAATAACACTAATCTTTGGGTTAGATGTATAACTATATCTATTAGGACAAATATTTGGCAAGAAAGATGGAGATGAAAAAGAAAGAGAAGAGGAAAATGATTAAATGAAAATAGATGATTACAAAAAAAAATGTAATAAGTGTAACATAAAATTTTATATCCAAGTTAAGTTCAAAAACGTTCAGCTCCTATAAGTTAATCTCAGAAAAGTTCAGCTCCTATAAGTTCAGCTCTTATAAGGTCAGCTCCTATAAGTTCATAAAAGTTTAGTTCCTATAATTTCAGTTCAAAAAAGTTCAGCTCTTATAAAATCAGTTCAGAAAAGTTCAGCTCCTATAAGGTGCAAAAGAACGGGCCTTACTCTTTATGTTCTGATCAGTGATTATCTATTATATTTTCTTTTTGTAAGAAGAATTTCAAACAAAAATAACAGAATATCCCAAAATATAGAGACAATATATCTAATTATTTGGAAAATACGAACTGGCCTGGGTGGGCCAGTTTGAATATTGAACAATTGTCATGGCTAGGTGACTACATTACTACAACTTGGCCAGTTTGTATAAATCATACGAATGCATGAGGTTGTCGAATTTTTTCATCAATTAGGTTTATGATGTTGCGATCGGAGATTTGAAAATAAAAAATCGTCAAAATCAGACACCAGAGCACAAAATTATAGCTGTTCAAAGTTTTTCGGTCATAATCATTATTTTTTGTTTTCAATTTAACTGTTATTATTATTTACCAATGTTATTTTTGTTCTTAAATATCGTATTATAATACCAAAATTAACGTTATTTAAACACGCATATAAGTAACAAGGCAAAACTGAAAATTTTATGAAAAAGTGAATGCATACGGGAGGCGTAATATAGCACTTTCTTTATTTGTTGTGCTCTCTTATTACTTCAATGTTGATTGTGCGGTGAGCCGGTGACGATGACCAAATTCTTTTGACAAAAAATGGCTGAAGTACTTACCGCCAAGAAGAATACCAGGGGTCAAGATCACATTTTTTTATTTTTAATTACTCTCCACCTTCTCATATTCTCCCCTTTATTACTTTTTTTTGAGAGGGTATTCTCCCCTTTGTACTTCAAATTTGGGATATTCACATGATAATTCTATGTTTTATAGGAAAGCATTTTTAAAATAATGCTAAAAAAAATAAGTAATTGTCGTTTTAGATCGGGTTTTAAATTATTTATCAAAATGGTGTCAACGTATGTTCAAATTTCGCGAACCAAAAATACGGAGTAAACACGTCATTGCCAATGACGTGTTCACAGTGAGTAGGAAAATGCAAACTTACAAAATTGGACTAAAAATAAACACTTCATTAGGAAATACGGGTTTTCTTAAAGAGACACGTCATTTCCATTGCCGTGTATGTGAATAGTAAAAAAAAATTGAAGACACGCTATTGGCAATGACGTGTTTCTTCCGTGTTTCAGGTTTTGAAAATCCGAGCCTACGTTGACACCATTTTGATGAATAGTTTTGAACCCGACCCAAAACGACAAATAATTATTATTTTTAGCAGTATTTTAAAAATGCTCTCGTTTTTTGGTTGGTATCTTTCTTTTTGTCCTAAAAAACTTTAAAGCCCTACAATTTATGGCCACCAGTTTCAAAAGCACCTTTTTTTTTTAAATGATCGTCTTTACCAGAATTTCAAAAAAAAATTTGTGGCAACTAAGAGTGCAATATAAATGAGAAAAAAAAGTCAAGGTTACATCACGGGGAAGGGTCGGGGTTAAGCGGCATACAAGAAGCAATAAAATCCAACATACAATAATCAATAACCGAGTACACCCAGTTGATAAAACCATTTCTAATACTAGTGTCTTGAATGACATACTGCGCAAGTGCATCCGTGACTTTGTTGACCGATCTCTTCACAAACATGAACTTTAAATATGGCAAGACCTTTAAAAGTTTCATACACTCAAGGATAATGTTAGTAAAAGGCCCACAAGATTGCTCAACCCTCAACAAAGCATTCACGACATTAGAACAATCCGAAGACAATACAAATTAAAGTTAGCCGTGGATTGAAACACGAAATACAGACCTTCCCTAATAGTGAGCACCTCACAAATAAACGAGTTGGGGCCAACCAAACGGACAGACCATGCCTTAACCCACGAACCAACACTATCCCAAATAACGACACACCCCAAACTAGCTAAGGAAGAGGAGGAGGAGGAGAAAGTCGCATTGACATTGATCTTAAACTAGTCGTGCGGTGGGGGGGGGGGGCAGCAATGTGGCGGGTAAAAGGCACGGGAAGAGGTAGGGAAGATAAGGGGCAGACGAGTGACAAGAGTTCAAAGAGGACCAGATGTAGACTTGGGAGGATGAGGCGGCACAAAAGCGAGACGAGGAAAGGGTAGCAAGGTTGTGGGAGAGAATAATGTCATAACGCCTAGTCCAAAAGCGCCACGTGACTAAGGTAAAAACAGTAGTCCATAAGGGGTCAGGTGTAGTGCAAAATCGCAGCAGCCAAGGTTGAAGGGCAAGGGGAAAAGGGGGATCAACCTTTAAAAGGGATCAAATCTCCATGGCAAAAACACAATAACACAGGATGTGAAGGGAGGTTTCATCAAGAGAGGGGTTCACACAAAGGGATCGATCAATAGGGGGAAGGGAGGATGGTTCGTTTATAAAGGAAGAGATGATGGGGGAGCTTGTCCCACCAAGCGAGCCAGATGAAGATTTTGATTTTTGGCTGTGTATGAAGGTCCCACAACCAAGAGAGGTCAGGGGTGACAGACGGGGTCGGGGAAGGTGTTCTACTAGAGAGGTATATGCATAACTCATGGAGAAATTTGGGGGCAAGGAAGGTGGAGAGGATGTAAGGTCTGGAAAACGACGAGATGGGAATAGAGAGGATGACAATAATCAAGTTGTTAGGGAGAGCAAAACCAAGAGAGCCAGGGGACCACTTTCCATTAGAGATGATTGAGCAGACCTTTGCTCCAAGTGAGTGATGGCTTAGAGGTCCACAAATAGCCTTTCTTAGATTGGAAACCATATCCAACCAATGATCATTCCAAAGACAAATGGAAGAACTATCCCCTATGGACCAAACTAGGTTGTTTATAAGAATAAACCACCATATGCCAACATTTTTCCAGTTGTGGAAGCCAGTCCTAAAGGGAGCAATAGTGGGGTCAGATACTTACTTCTAATGACTAAAGAGCCAATCGAAAACCTTTTTCGATTTGAAAACAAAAATATTACCACTTTTGAGCTAATCACAAGAATTACGGTAAGTCAAACATTATTAAGTGGCTTCTCCTACTCTTCGTGGTCCACCCTCTTTACCTTCGTCATTTGGTGGCTTGGATAAGACGACGCATTATGAACTTCGCCCCTTCATTTATGTTCCCGTGTTATCGGTTATGTGATGGTATCTCCGCCCAGGCTTCTTCCTGGTTGCTCTCAACCACCGCACCCCAAATCCGATTGAAATATCTCTTCATCTTTTGCTACCCATCCTTTTGCCTCTTGTTGCCCGAGTAGTTAGGCCCTTGCCCCGCATAATTAGGTGGCCTAGCGTTGTGAGAGATAGTGTTGGATCTTCCATTCGAGGATGGAACCTGGTTATTTGCCCCTAACACGAATCTTTGTGGAGTGGTTCACTACAAGAATTCTCATTTCAGGCGACTATTAGAAGGCGACTGACAAAGGTAGTCGACAAATGGGCGACTGAAATAACAATCGGGCAACTAAAATTAGTCGCCAATTTGGCGACTGAAGCCTTGCTGAACATTTTGCATAAAAAACTCAGGCGACTAATAGTCGCATCTTCCTTGCCCCCAAATTTCTCCATGGGTTCTGCATATACCTCTCTAGTAGAACACCTTCCTCGACCCCGTCTGTTACCCCTGACCTCTCTTGGTTGTGGGACCTTCATACACAACCAAAAATCAAAACCTTCCTCTGGCTCGCTTGGTGGGACAAGCTCCCCCATCATCTCTTCCTTTATAAACGAACCATCCTCCCTTCTCCCTATTGATCGATCCCTTTGTGTGAACCCCTCTCTTGATGAAACCTCCTTTCACATCCTGTGTTATTGTGGTTTTGCCATGGAGATTTGATCCCTTTTAAAGGTTGATCCCCCTTTTCCCCAAGCCCTGACTCCCTTGGTTTTACTCTCCCTAACAACACATTGTGGCGACTGATTTCAGTCTCTAAATTGGCAACTACTCCAAATCAGTCGTCAATTGGTTTATTATGTCCAGAATCGCGATTCAGCCCCCCCTTCTCTCTTACTTTACTCTTTCAAAAAAAAAAACCAACGAATCCTTCCTAAACTTCGACGACTGCCCTCCACTACCACCACTAGCACTCTGACCACCACCCTCCGCCGGACTTTGTCAACCACCAGTACCACTGCAATCACCACCCTCATCCGAGTAAAAGTATGTTTAATTGATTAATGTTAGGTTTACTTGATTTGTTTTTCAATTTCTTAGATTAATGTTAGTTTTACTTGTCTAGTTTGTGATTTTAATTAGTTTATGATTTTATAGGTTTATTTAAATATTTGTGATGATTATTAGGTGTTTAGATAATATTTAGTTAGGGTTTGGTGAAATTGAAATTAGTGTTAGTATTGGTAATTTTGATTAGTGTTGTTATTATTGGGGTTTGATTAGTGGTAATGTTGTAAATAAGTGTTGTTAGTATTAATTTTGTTAGTCTTGTTAATTTTGATTTGTGTTAGTGTATTTAGTACATGGGTTTTGATTAGTATAGTATTGTTGTTTGATTAATGGTAGTGTTGTTAATATTATTAGTGTTGTTAGTATTATTTTTGTTAGTATTGTTAATTTTGATTTGTGTTGATGTTGTTAATAATGGGGTTTTGATAATTTTCATGATTTGTGTTAGTGTTTTTAGTATAGGGGTTTTGATTAGTGTTGGAAGTTTTGTTGTTTGATTAGTGTTAGCATGTTAATAATATTATTAGTGATGTTAGTAGATGGCGGGATGTCGAGGTAGACAGCGAGGCGACAGTTCTACCAGACGCCTTAGTATTTTTTCAGTCGACGAGGAGGATACTATATGTAAGTTTCAAATAATTTTATATTTATACATATATGCTCATTTTTGTGAATGTTTATCTTATTTTGTAGCCATTTTTAATCATAATGTCTATATTTTGTAGGATTCATTTTTGGGTGAGAAAGAAAAGCAACCTGATACGCCCGATGGAGGTGGCGGTTTCCAAGCCGGAGTGGGGTTACTTCGCACATGATTTAGGTCATGTTAGTCATGTTTAGAAACTGTTTATTGATGATGTTTAAACTTGGATTTCTCCTCTTTTTTTAAGACTTGTAAACTTGGATTGATTCTCATTTTATATATGAGAGTGTTGGTTTCTCTATGTGGTGTTGTAGATGTTTGCATTGTTATTGTTTTTGCTATTGTAACAAAGTTTCGTGCAGATTATGGTAATGAAATGGCATGAAAAAAATGATTTTTTTCCCGCAAAATAGCAGCGTGATTGGCGACTGAAAAAAAAGCAGTCGCCAATTTGGAGACTGAAAACAGTCAAATGGAGACTGTTTTCAGTCGCCAATTTGGGGACTACTGTGGCAGTCAGTCGCCAATTAGGCGACTACTGTGGAAGTCAGTAGCCAATTTGGCGGCTTATTTCAGTCGCCATTTCCTCAATTTGGCGACGCTTTTGGCAGTCGCCAAATTTGGCGACTGAAATCTGTCGCCCGAATTTTATTTGGCGACTAGGGCTTGCGACTGGAAGCTGGCGACTAAATTCAGTCGCCAAATAAGATTTGGCGACTAAATTCAGTCGCCAGTAGCAGTCGCCTAAGTCTTATTTTCTTGTAGTTGCTATTAGAGAAGCGATGTCGTTTGCTCTTTAGTTTATGGAAAATTTTCTAATTGCTATGGATCGTCTCAATGTTGTTAATGCCCTTCTTAGGAAGGACCAACCATGTGGTCCCCATGCCATTGTTATTCTCGAGTGTAGGAAACAATTGAAGGACATACTCATCGTTTGAAGATCATATTTGAGAAGACGACATTTAATGGAGTTGCAGATGTAATGCAATTGCTAAGTACTCTTTCTATGATCATAGCTAGCAATGTAATGGCTGCTTTATTTAGGATCATATCCCTTCTTTTGTAATACGGACTTGTATTATTAACTCTATTTCAACTGTGACGCGTGTTTTACCGGACTCACCCTATTGATGTATTTGAACTCTTTTTTTGCTCAATTTAATACATGTTTTATACGTCCAAAAAACGTTACTAAGTGAATAAATTTACTCTATATATCTCTTGGCCGCTAAGAGTTCATAATAAAGTGTCAATTTTGTTCCCGACTTGAAAAAAAAACCGTCGTCCTAGGAGTCCATGGCTATTAATTATGAACAATAAATTAAAGATTTTTAGCTCAAAACGAGAGTATACCATAGAAAACCAAAAGAATACAATTACCATGTAGAATATCCTTTAAAAGTTATTCTAAAATTATAATAAACCCCTTTAAAATTTAGTTAGAAGAAAGCTTCGGAGTTTAATATTCTCACTAGATAAATTATAACCTTCTCCCCTCCACAACAATATTTTCACAACTCTTTCATGCAAGGGGTAGAGACATAAAACAAGATATTTAACATTTTCTCTTACATATTCCGAAAATAGAAAGTGCAACTAAGAGAAGAGGATGGAGGGAGTGTTATACTGTTATTATGATATTATTATAAACATGAAAATTTATAAAATCCTTACTATTTAATTAGTTTCACAAATTTAGTTTGTAGAGGTTCTTCAAATACAAAATTTTGCAATTAAATATACAGTAATATTCAAATTAAAATGTTACGGAAATCTTAGTAGTCGATGAGATTCTTGAATGGGAGACAGCAGCTGTAAATACACTTACTTTGCCAATCAAAATTTTGGACTTAAAAAGATTAGATCGTTGATTGATAAACTAAAAAAGAGATGAGCTTTCTGAGGAATTATGGAACTATGTGCGTTCTGCCATACTCTTTTCATACATGCATGTATAACACTGAAACATATAGCATGCCGGGGTGAAATTTCGACTTTATAAAGACTATTTCACACTTTTTCTGCTGGTTATAAATTATAATAGAGGAAAAAGAAAGCGCAATTTTTTCTATGAGACCGTCGTACGGTGTCACTAATTGACAGTGACCACTTTTTGCCAAATACTAATCATTTTTGGGTAAATAGTGATCACTTTTATAGCTAAAAAATGACTATTTTTTTCTAACTGGTCACTATTTACCTAAAAGTGATCACTATTGACCAAAAAATTATCACGTTTTACAAAAACACGCGATATACAACGGTCGCATAAGAGACCTACTGAAAAAGAATTTAACAACTTTAAAGGTTAAGTTTGGTGGAAGATGATAGGGAAATGGGTGTTGGAATATGTTTCAAAATTTACTTATGATTGTTTCATATACTTAAGTCAGTAGTTAAAATGATTCCTAATAACTAGAGCATTAGGTTAGTGAAAGTTATTGAGTTAGTGGGTCATATTAGTGCCTTAGTTTTAGTTAATGTAGTGCCTACATAAAGGCCTTGATAATGTTGTAATCATTTGAGCAAGTTTATCCTATTACAGCCTGTCTTTCTTAAGACATGGCAACCCGTCTAAAAGCTTTAGACGGGTCGTCCTGTCTGAAATGAGAATTTGTGATCCTATTAACTTCTCCTTTTTTTTCACATTTATATTATTCCTTATATATTCTACCTGGTATCAGAGCCAGGTTCGATTCTCGAAATGGGGCAATCATGAAAAAAAAAACACACATTTTTTTTAGTTACAAGTGAGCCACACAACCCTTGAACCGATTTATTTCCGCTTTAAAAAACAATTGAGAGTGAGTGTGAATTATTTGATAAAAATAAAAAAATAAATGGTGAGAAAAGTTCGGTAGAGAAAAATGGCTCTACCGTGTTTTAGGGAATAGAAGTGCTTTACATGTTTATGGTGAGAAATGCACCATAATTGAAAGGTAGAGAGAAGTGCTCTAGAAGGATTTTGTGGAGAGAAAGTGCTCAAAATGATAGTTGGTGATGATATGCATCAACAATAATACGGTGATGAGAAGTACATCAGATCACAAAGTGAATACAAGGGATTGAAAAAGTGAAATGGAGAAAAGTACTCCATCAATTAGTGTTGGTGACAATGGACATCAGCAAGATCGGTGACATAAAGTGCGTTACGTAAGGAAGATGAGGGCTAACTTAAGAAGTAGTTGTATGGACAAATTTGGTACATAATAGCAATTATTTAAACACAACTCTAAACCATAGGGCAAAAGAAGAACGTAGGTGCCCACGGAAACTGGGGCTACCTTAGCTCCATTTCCCATGCGCAAGTCCACGTCACCCTTGGCTAGTGCTCGCACGTCCTTCAGCCCCTGTACACGATTACAAAGGTGAGAACCACAACCGGTATCAAATGCCCAAGAAGATGTACTAGCAAAGTTAATATCTATCATATAGAGCGATGAAAGAATTTTACCTGACGTTGTCACACAACTGTCTTTCTTGTCTTTCAAGTATTTGGGGCAATTGCGTTTCCAATGCCCTTTGCCATTGCAATAATAGCAATCCGCATCCGCGTGTTTGTTGACTTTGGGCTTGGGTTTCACAAAGACCTTGCCCTTTCGCTTGCCAACTTTCTTGAAAAGAGTCTTACCCTTTCCTTTGTCCTTCTTCACTCCAAGGTTCATGTTCTTCAATCTCATTGAAAGAACATCCTTGGGTTCACTCCCACTAGCCTTCGTGTCCCTCTTCTCTTGGGTGAGTAGTGCATGGAGTTCATGGAAACTCTTTTCCATGCTGTTCATGTTGTAATTTACCCTAAAGTGGGTGAACTTTGGTGTGAGTAAATGAAGGATTCTACCCACCACTAGCTCCTTAGGAATCTTGCACCCTAGACGCTCTAAGGTGTCGGCATGCTCAACCATTTTGAGCACATGTGGGCCAACCTTTTGGCCCTATGGAGCTTAGTCTCAAAAAATTTCGTGGCCGCCTCATATTGAAGAATTTTAGGCGCTTGCGAAAACATTTATCTTATCCTCGTGAATATCCCAAATGCATTGAGAGATATCAGTTGGAGTTTGAGTTTGGGTGAGATTGACCAAATCAAGATATTCTTGACGTCATTGGCAACCTTCAAATAAAGGTCATATTCGGCCCGAACCGCCGCGGTCGACCTTGACCCGGGTTCGGTCGGAGGGAGTTCGACCAAGTAGCGATGCACGTTATCGGATATCGCGGCGCTTTTGATCGTTGATTCTCATTCAACAAAGTTACTACCGTCATCTTTTAGGACACATTTGTCCATGACAGACCTCAACCATGAGTCCTTATCCAAGGTTGCGGTGTTCCATGATGTTATTATTGTGCGAATATGGTTACTACAACAAAAAGAAATATATAAACATTCATTGTTATGATAATTTACTTGAAAAACATTTTAACAAGTTTAGCATTTATATAATGACCCCTCACTAAATTATATAAATGATTCCAAGACCCATCTTTAAATAAAAATAGTCATCGTATGCTACCGTTATCTAAAAATGGTAAGTCATTACTTGACTAATTCTACCCCTAGAACTCCTGGTTGACATATTTAAACTAAATCCATCTCCTAGTCCCAAGATAACGCTTATCTCGTTGAGTCTAATCCAATTTTGGCTTGTGATCGTATCACCCTACTTACCCGAGGTAAAAAAGGGACCACGAGCGTGGTAGTCCTAATGAACACGGGATTCATAGGTGTTACTAATTGGTAAGGCGAATCTCAATTTTTAAATATGTGAGAGATCTTGTCAATTTTGTCATTAATTCCCTATAAGTGAACTAAATCGGTGAATTGTGAATAACGTTGAATTGACAATAGCGGAAAAATAAAATGCATGTATGACGATTTTGGCATGAGCGGAAATAAAGTAAGCAACGAAAAAATCCTAGTATGGCCACCAAGCTAATAAAAATTACCTAGATAATTACAAATTCAGAAACCAACTCCTTCACTATAAAATGAACTCGGGAAACGGACGGAAAAAACCCGTCAGAAACACGAAAACTCCGTCAGTAAAGTCAATTACTGACAGAAATTCCGTCAGTAACGTGCGTCACTTCAAATGGTAACAAAAATTGACTTCTGACGGAATTTTGGTCAGTAAATGTGTTTACTGACGGATCAACCAGTTTAATTGAAAGTCAAGATAAACTTGACCGTACTGACGGAAATTCCGTCAGTAAAGTCAAGATTATCTTGACTTTACTAACGGAATTTCCGTCAGTAGTCAATGTAGCAGTGGCTGGAAACAGCAGTCTGCTGTCCAGCCACAATGCGTATTTTGCATTGTTTTAAATGGTGAAAATTTCAACAAAACTTGCAATACAGAAAATATATTCGTCCACCGCAAAGCGGTAATTCATACTCACGTCGACCGCATGTGCGGGAATCAACAAAAGGCAACAATAATAAGACGAAAGATCGATGAAAATTGGAAAAAAAATCCATTAGATAAAAAGTTAAAACAAATTCATACAACTTTCTTACAAACTTACAAGTTCAACGGATTCACTAACTTAGACAAAACTAATGTCTTTGACATAATCACTAACTTAAGTAGATGATAAATTACTAACCTAAGGGGGTAACGGAACCCTGTCCAAAGCCGTGCCCGCCGTCCTCGTTGTCGTCTCTTGGGCGTGGAGGAGGGAAATGGCACGAGCCCGGGAGAACAAATTTCATCAACGCCGCTTGCATGGCGGCCATTTGCTCGGCTTGGCTCTCCATTTGTTGTTGATTGGCCCGTACTTGTGCTTCAAGTACAAGTCGGGCGGCTCGCTCATGTTCTCGTTCATTCGCAAGTGCAGTCAATTGCTCCTTCATTTAAGTATTTTCACTTGCGAATCGAGTGTAATCAGTAGGATTGTAGGAGAAAGATGCGCGTGCACTTTTGTTGCAAGGTGGATCATACCACACTTCTTTCCCCTTGTCTCCCATCCCGAATAGCCTCGACTTCTTATCGAATCCATCTGCAGCTTTATATTATGCATGGAACTCGTCTGGGGTCTCGCCAGTTGGCGTTGGTGACTCATCTCTTCGGTGTAAGCTTCCTGAAAAAACAAAAAAAAAGTTGTATAATTAAAAACATTAAGTTTGTCTAATTAAAAAAGTTGGATATAAAAAAAAATCCTTAATTTGAAATTAGACAAACTTACGTTTGTCTTAGCAGCTCTAGGATTAATCCACTCGCCCTTCTTGTTTTACTTTGTTTTCTCAAACAACTTGTACAACGTAGGATCAACCTGAAAGTAGTATAAAAACATTAAGTGATATATCGGCAATATTAATCCTTCATAATATGCAATTTGTGAAGTAAAAAATAAAGAACTTACCAATTCTTTAAACGCATCGGAACAACTCTTCCGACCAAGAGTATGGGTGCCCAAAGCTTTCTCGCCACCCGACCGTCTATTTACCTTGTTTATGTTGGACTTCTTGGCAAATTCGGGATCGCTTTCGGGCCTTTTTCTAATGGTTTTCCACCAAGATTCAGGCACCCAATCCGGCCTTTTTTTGTTATATTTGATGCCACCAACAAGTGAGGTAATCCGCCTCGTCACCTGTATCTGCCATTCGGCCTTCGGGTCGTAGTTCGGATCGAACGAGTTCACATGATTCTATTTCATCATAAACAACTTGTTAGTAATTGCTAAAATTTTACATCATCACGTTTTGAATGAAAACAATTACTTTTTAGTAATAGATAGAATCGTAATAAAATATACCTGAAAGTATTCGTACATCCGCCTACGCTGTGAATGGCTCGCTTTTCTCCATTTGGTGAAGTACTCCCGACCAATGGTACGAACGAAAGACCAAGTAACGTATTGCTTGATTGGCTTGTCATCCCACCTAAAAAAGATACATATTAGAACGAACGTGAGAATAAAGTTATAATAAAAGTTAGCGTAAAAGTTATAATAAAATAAAGTTAGCGATAATAAAAGTTTTCTATATATGAGACACTTACCAATGGCCTATGTCAGGATTGCGAGACAGAATAACCCGCGTCCCCCCCTCCAGTTGCGTTGTCGGCATCGTAACCTGTTCCTGCTCCTGCTCGTGGTGGTCCGAGGCCGCCTCCTCCTCGTTCTCCTTCTCATCAGCACGACGAGATCGACTAGTGTTACCTATGAGCCGGTTTATAAACCCACCTGCCATAAGTAAAAGCTATATACAATGGACGGGTACTAAGTCAATATCAACACATGTAATAATTTTAACATCCACAACACATGTAATAATTAGCTACTAACATTTAAATTAGCTCAATTTAACATGATTAAGCCAATAATTAGCTACTATCTTAAATCCATTAAAGACAATCAAATTAACTATTAACAACAATAATTTCATCATAAAAATCAATAATGGCTACTATCCTAAGTCAAATAAAGACAAACAAATGATAAAGACGGAGGGAGGAATTAACTAACAACAACAATAATTTCATCATCAAAAACAATAATGGTTACTATCCTACGTCAATTAAAGACAAACAAACGATTAAGACGGAGGGCGAAAATAAACTAACAACAACAATAATTTCATTATCAAAAACAATAATGGCTACTATCCTACGTCAATTAAAGACAAACAAATGATTAAGACGGAGGGCGAAATTAAAATAAAGGTAAATATATTACCTAAGGATCAAAATAAGCAAACAAGGCGACGACAAGCAGTGGCGGCGACAAGCAGCGGCGGGCGACAGTCGCAGGTAGCTAGTGGGGGTCGTCCGATCTACAACAAACAAACTAATAAGGAACATATTAAATAACAAAAGGAGAAAAGAGAGAGAATGAAGGAGTTAATTAAACTTACCAAGGATGTGGTGGTAGGAAAGTGGTAGCCGGAGGTAGTCGGAGTAGGATGGCGTCGGATTAAATTGATTTAGGGGTTAGGCTTTGGGAAAAAATTGATTTGGGAATGACAGAGTTTATCGCGTGATTTTTACATAAACAGAAGCATACTGACGGAAATTCAGGAATCCGTCAGAGTCCCGAAATTTCGAAAACCTTACAGACGGAATTTCCGTCAGAAGTCTGTTTGACTGGATTCTGTATTTGACTGTGTATTATTTAGTACTGACGGATTGTCTGTCAATACTATATATTACTGACGGTATTTCCGTCAGATTGTTGTTTGACTGGGGCTGTGTTTGACTGGTGATATTATTACATACTGCAGAACCTCCGTCAGTAAAGTCAAACTTTGACTTTACTGACTAAGTTTGACTTTACTGACGGATATTCCGTCAGTTTCTCATATTAATGACGGAAAATCTGTCAGTGACCGTCAGTTAATTTTGCCGCATTTGACTTAGTCAACGCGCCATTCTCCACTGGCGATCACTGACAGATAATCCGTCAGTCTTATTTTTCCGTCAATGTTCCGTCTGTATTCCGTCAGTGATAATAACTTACTGACGGAATTTTTTTTCCGTTAGAAAAGCCGTTAGTTTCCCGAGTTCGTTTTGTAGTGCTTGGTCCCTTGCCTCTTCACTTGGAACGCCTTCCAAAAATGGCACCGTCTTGAGGTAGTCATCGGTCTTCATAATAAATAATTACAAATATACAAATATACAAATTCCTATTATACATTTATTCTATAAAATGAAACTATTAATTATTACAAACCGGCGATACGAGATCGCAATAAAAATTACAACCAAACCGTTAATCCCATACATTACGGATAATAACGATTAAAATAACTAGGTCATACTAGGTACAAAAATTGCATAAATTATTAAATAAATGACATTCATTCATTCAACCATAAATTAAATAAATTGCTGCAAAATTCATGCCAATATCGCCCTAAACACATGCATGCTTATTGTAGCTCGATTTTACGAGATTTATTGATTTTTAACCATTAAAAACAATAATCAACATTTAAATCTCATTTAAATTCAAACAATTATCTAAACTGTTTTAGAACTTAGAATTAGTCCCTACTAATTTTGTTGGTCATTAATTAGTTCGATTTTATTTTATTTGCTAAATATAACGGTTTAATCATTACTTTTATGAAATAAACCCAAAATAAAATTTAAACATCATAAAAATTTCAAAAAATAAAAAATATAAATATTCTGGAACATTTCCAGGAACTCCAAAAATAAAAAATATTTTTCCAAAAATTTTGAATTAATTTTATGAACAAATAACTTTGTATTTAACGGTTTTATCAAATAAAAACCATTAAATATAGTAAAATAGTGAAACAAATTACGAAATTTCCCCAAGATGATATAAATCATAATGTAAAATGTACCAAAAAATTTTATGACGATAAAAGAACGTTTCAATTTTATGAACATTATAATCTCATGTTATCAACTTTTATCTCATAAAAATCAATAAACATGCAATATTTAATTAAAAGTCACGAAATCTTACATACAGTATGGAAGACATGCATGTGAGATCAAATTAAAATTTCCTTTCCACAATCAACATGCAACTATTTTTAGTTAACTTTTAATATAAAAATGCATATTAACTCGGTTTAAAAACCAAAAATAAAAATAAATAGCAAATTAATCCCTAAAATTACGAAATTTGACCACAAACATTTTGACGTCAGAAGGTATACATGCACCAAAACGTTTTGTCCAAATCATATTTTAATTCAAATTTTTGATTTATTAGTTATCTTATAACTTTATTAAAAATGCCCAAAATGAACATGCATGCTACAAGCTAGCTCTGATACCACATGAAAGTCCATAGACCCTAATTAGACTCCTCTAATTAGTTACTAAATTACTTATTAATTTAGTGTTTAATGATCTATGTAACATGCATGCAAATATAAAGACATTATGTAAAAGAAGAAATTTTCTCACATTGAGATGGAAATAAAAGGGGCATAATATGAACTCCTTATTGTTCTTGAGCTATAATAAACGATGATCCTTCAAAAACTTCCAAAGTAGAAGACCTCCTCTTAGTTGCACCAAGATGAAACCAAATAATCTAAACCTATTATTAACTAGATAATAAGATAGATATACTTCTACTGATATTAGAATATATTACTAAATTAGTAATACTTATAAAATATTAGTATGTTGAGAGTTTAGTGAGAGGTTAAAGTTGTAGAGAGATGTAGAAGAAATAAGCAAGAATGAATTCACAAGAAAAATGAACAACAATTGTTCTTTTATAGGCACAATGGTCGGCCCCTACCTGCAATAATGTAGGTGATTTTCTTCTTATTTTATTCTCATTCAAGATGGTGGAGTGTAGTGTTAATTGTAATGATTTTGGTATACTATTCATGTCATTATCACTTGGTGACTTCTGAGCATGAACAAGAACAACCATCATCATCCTCCACTACTACCATAACCGGCCACATGTGGCTCATTATGGTCCATTTTGATTTTTTATATTTGTCCCACAAATACTTATTAATCATATGCTTAATTATCTTATATAATTAAGTGTTAACTTGATCATATAATAATTATATGACATAAATTAATAAACAATATGTACTTAACATTTAAGTGATATTTTACCATTATATCAATATATAATGGGTCCCACAATGCTTTGTTAATTTATTTTACAACTCCTTGTAAATATAATTAATTAATTACCTCTACCTCAAAATATATGTAAAACCTCAACTAATTTAGTAAATTAACGATTAATTACTAAGTTAGAGCTTATTTAATCATATTAAAATAAGATATATCAATTATTGCATAGCTGAAAAATAAACTTAATCGAATTTGAGTTCCAAACTCAATTTCTAACAATTAACTCTCGTACATATCAAATATATGTAATATACTAATCAACAGTATCATATACAAATAATTAGTTACTATTTGGGTTTCATCCTATAGGTTTGACCGAAAGTGATCAGTTGATCACCGCCGTCATATGACAATAACGTCAAACTCTAGTCAGCCAACCGTTATTGATTTACGTTAATCAACTGACTAATCATATATATATATATATAGTCAATAAATAACTAATTATATTCCTTAATGACATTTATTATGACGCGCACTATTTTGGAGGACACCTACTCCAATTATCTTTTCCCAAAAAAAAAACATAGACTTATTTATACTAGGTCTTTTGCAACACTTATAGTCCACAAGGTAGAACACTAAATAATACGTCATTATCAACATCCTAAAACATTTCCATCATAGCTCAGCTTATTGAATTTCTCTAATATTTAATCCTCAAGTAATAAGATTCATCTTACCATAACATCTTACTATCTCAAACGACTCTCCGATACCATAAATTAAGGCCATAATCTTAAACACAAGAATTAGGGCCAAAAACTTTTTCACTACGCCTATACAAACAACACACACACACACTAGCATATCCACACGAAGTCACTTAGCCTCAAATGCATTTTAAACCCCAACGTATCATTCAAATTCTCCCACTTACACCAACTAATCCCACATACGCATGATCCACAAAGCAACACTAATATTATCAAACTCCTAAATCTAAAAGATTATGTCACCAACAAGCTTAAAAGTCTAAGGTCATTCATTGAACCTTAGATCATCACATCCGATCCCAAAAATCACTCCCACATATATCATGGCAAACATCTATGCACTAGAGTCTCCAAAGCATAACACACTACACTCTCCCATGACTCAATTACTCACCATTATAGGGTGAAACTCAAATCTACACCACATTCCTCAGAGTCCCCAAATTCACTCAGCCAAAGCCAATACACCACAAATAAAAGGGGAAGGTATCCACAAAAGATCACAAGGGCAAGTTAACGATATACAAGATAAGTTTGAGGAAAGTAACAAGAGAATTCTTAAGGAGAGAAGAAACTAGAAGAGATGAAGAAGCATCTAGATAGAGGGAAGAGAGCAAGGTACAACATAGACAAGAAAAATTCATTGATGAAGTTAAAGTACACTTCAATTAGGCTTGTCAATCTTCAATCTTCGGCAAAGGATACTTCTTCTAGCTAACACATGGTCCACCTCCAGACGGTAGTTACAAAGAGGAATAACATCACTCAACACAATCAACAAACAAGTTAGAACCTAACAAACACCATGTACACTAAATACTACCACCTTAGGTCCTTAAGTCTACCCATCTCTCATTCATTATCCACTGGTTAAGTTATTTAGGGTTGGGGTGCACGAATGTGTGTCGGGAGTGTTATAGCTCTGAATACCAACTGTGACACCCTGCGATAATGCAATAAATTAAACCCATAGATTTGCAGCGGAAATACGAGATTTTAAAAAATTTAAATGCAAAACCGCAAATGTCAGTTTTTGTTATAAAACCAAAGATTACTTAATAAATCATTTATACAAATCGTAACCTAAATAACTACAAGTGATCCCGATCCCTTTATGAATACACAAATAAGATAATAATACCTAATATAAAGTACAATGCTAAGGATGAATCGTTGTAAGTACAACGCTCGCTATCTCACTCGTCGAAACATCGTGCAACACCAATCTGTAACTTGTTCATTCATGAAACATGAATGCCACGGTCAGTGGGGATTAACTCGGGGTTCTCTTAGCCATATCACATTAAAATAAAAATAATTAGAGCATGTAAACATACATCATCATAAATATATAGATATCATGTCGGTTACAACAATAAAATTTCATAAAAAACAATATAAGCATTTGAGGAGTAACTATGATATGATCAGTATGTAAACAATGACTAGGGAAGACTCACCTTGGCAACTTTATCGTTATTAACGACTTGCATCTCACCACTACTACCCATATAATCGAAAAGGTTGGATACAAGACACAAAAGGTAATTATAGGCATCCAAAAATCCAATACACATCCAACAACCATCATGTGAATAAAAAATACTCTCACGGTAAGTGAAACGCACTAGCATCTACACATACCATGACAAGACGACTCCAGACTCTAATCCACCCGGTAGGACTATGATAATAATGCGATCCTAGTCTAAATCTGGCCAAAATCTCGGGACAAGGCGTGGACCCGATTCGACATGTGGCTAGGCATGCACACATCCAAGACTCGGTTAACAAAACAGAAATCGAGTACCCCAAATCCAGCAGGGCGGCCAACGACAAAGGCGGAGAGAGAATAAATATAATAATCATGGCAGGGCGGCCAACAAGAAAGGTTGTCACAATAACAAGTACTCATACTCCGGCAAGGCGGCCAACGGAGATTAGGATGAAGCAAAGGTCAAGCAAGTACGCTACATGCAAAGACACCACCTCGCAAGGATACAACATTTGACGGCCGGGTTGATCAATGATATGCGTTCGCCTCTCAACAACGTCGTCGTATCCGCACTAACATATCAAAGAATTTACCTCTATCGCTCCGACATGAATTCTAACGAGTGTAAGGGTACAAACGGGAAATGAGAGTTCAATATCATCTAACAGCAAAGAAGCAACCAAATACTCATGGAATAAATAACTTAAACGAGTTAAACATCAAGGATCGTCACTAAAAATGTGAATAAATCATATGGATACGATAAAATCGTTATATAATTATTCAAGGTCAATTTATAAGATTTTAACTTAAAATAACCATGAAAAGCGTAACATATGAATTTATATAAGAAAAGCAAAAGAAGGGATTCAGGGGGTTCTTAGCCGATCGGTTAGACCGGCGGCCGGTTGGCCGGCTAAGAACCACGGCCACCAAAATATTCCCAATTTCAATACATAGGTTATTAGCAGGTCGGTCGGCTAAGAACCAGGCACAAAAAAAAATCACACGGAATGAGGACTCCCCGTCCGGACGGTCGGCCGGCTGGGAGACTGCCTAACTCCGGCTTCGACACAAAAAGGACAAAAGAGGGTTACAAGCCGACTGGCAGGCGGCCGACCGGCTAGGATCCACGACACCAAAATTGCACCAATTGAATACATCTGGATCTTAGCTGGTCGGCCGGCTAAGAGCCACTGAATCCTTCTTTCGCCAATTTTCCAACTTAAATAATCCAAGACTCAAACCCATTTACAAATACAAACGTAAACCATCACTAATCATCATTCCATACAACATATGGGTATCAACACATCCAACATGCATAATTAAACCGTCATTAGTATCTCTAAAGCATTTTCATACAATTAAGAGGGAAATTAGTGCAACAACACCGACTTTCATCATAAGAAGATATATGAACATAATTGAACATTTCCAACATGGGAGAACATCAATTCATATCAATAGCTAATAAAGAGTTTGTCTTTCTCATAAATACTACCCTAAAACACATATAAAACACATAAATATGTGATATCGAGTAACCCGTCAACATTGCTTCATTAGCACTCCAATTAAGCAAGCCAATGATACTAATGGATTCCCTTGACCCAACAATTCAAAATTCTACCTTTTACGACAATTAATATACTAAGAAACTCAAACCAAAATTCTGGAAAATTGGTCTTAAAATAAAAGTAAAATTTTCATTCCTTTATTATCTAGAAAGAAGGACGGTGAGTAGATTCCGAAACACTAAACAGAATTAAATTTCGTTAAGAAACGAAGAAGTTATGTCCGTCTTAAGATTAGATCTAAAATATGGGTTTTATAAAAAGTTGGAGGTGTTGGAGTAGGTGTCCTCCACAATAGTGCGCCACATAATAAATCTTATTAAGAAATATAATTGGGATAATTATTGACTATATATATGATTAGTCAGTTGATTAACGTAAATCAATAACGGTTGGCTAACTAGAGTTTGACGTTATTGTCGTTTGACGGCGGTGATCAACTGATCCCTTTCGGTCACACCTAAAGGATGAAATCCAAATAGTAACTAATTATTTGTATACGATACAGTTAATTAGTACATTACATATATTCGATATGTACGAGAGTTAATTGTTAGAAATTGAGTTAAGAACTCAAATTCGATTAAACTTATTTTTCAATTATACGATAATTGACTAATAAATTTATATCTTATTTTAATATGATTAAATAAGATCTAACTTTGTAATCAATCGTTAAATTACTAAATTAGTTTAGGTTTTGAGATAGAGGTAATTAGTTAATTATATTTACAAGGAGTTTTAAAATAAATTAACTAAGCATTGTGGGACCCATTATATATTGATATAATGGTAAAATATTACTTAAAATGTTAAGTACATATTATTTATTTAATTGAGTCATATAATTGTATATGATCAAATTAACACTTAATTATACAAGATAATTAACCATATGATCAATAAGTATTTGTGAGACAAATATCAAAAAATCAATATGGATCAAACTAGGCCATAATGGCCGGTTATATTGTAGTTACAAAGGTGATGATTGTTGTTCTTGTTTACACTCTTTAGTTACTAATTGAAAGTGACATAACAAGTAAAATATAATCATCACTTATACTACAACACTTCACCCTAATGCATGTGACTAAAATAAGCAATATGAGAGCCTTGTAGAGCTCACCATCACTACTACAAATACAGGCAATAACAACGCCCCATCAACAACGCATACTCACGAAAATAAAGGAAAACCGTTGTGGAATGGAGAATTATTTTTCTGCGGAATTTTATTAAACCTAATAACAACGGTATTAGTTTTTCGAACGTTGTTAATAGTTTTAACAATGGCGTGAACTAAAATAACCGTTGTAAATAAATTTACTAATAACAACAGTTTATTCTATATCCGTTGTTATTAATTTAGCGCGAAATAAGGAAAAGTAATAACAACGGGTATGAAAAGCCCGTTGTTATAATGTGTTATAACAACGGTGACTATGAATAATAACCGTTGTCAATACTTTTAATAAAGATGAAAAAAACACACAACACTAATAACCCTGTACTGCAACACAAAAACACAAACACAAAGCGATTATACTGCATCACAAAACCACAAACACTAATAATTTATTGATTTCCTGATCGTCTCTTTGTCATCATCTCCGTCTGCTATTTCTTATTAATCAGGTATTCTAATAATTTTTCTTTATTGATTTCCTGAATTTTGTTTATTTGTGAATTAGTTGCCTTATACATTGCATTTTTCTGAATTAGTTGGCTTATTATTGAATTAGTTTTAATTAGTTGGATTTTCTGAATTACTTGGCTTACTATCTATACTACGAATGTAGATAAATGACTCGAACTTGGATGAATGCTGCGAATATGAGTGACCCAAACTATAAGGATGGTTTAGCTGAATTTTATGAAGTCGTTGCGAACAATTTGAATGGTTCTTCTAGTATTCCATGCCCTTGTGAAAGATGTGGTAATATTAGGTATATGGCTATTCCGGACGTTAAAATTCACCTAGAAAAGTATAGTGTTAGTCGATCCTATACCCGTTGGATTTTTCATGGGGAATCATTAGAGGAAGATAATAATTTTGAAGAAGATGATCTTGAGGTATACGAAAGGATAACTGATGATCCCGAGTTTGCCGCGTATGTTGAGTTGGAAGCAGACGAGTTGAATGTTGGGTCTACAGATAATGAAGAAAAAGATGATGAATCAAATGCTTTTGAAGATGAAAACATTAATTTGGATGACCTTGACAACATGTATGAGAAGTTGTGTGAGTCTGAAGCGCCTCTATACCCTGGTTGTAAGTACACAAAGATGTCGGCTGTGGTGAAGTTTTATAATATCAAGGGGGCAAATGGGGTTAGTGACACGTGTTTCACTAGTTTATTAGCCTTGATAAACGACATGCTTCCAGATGGTAATGTTCTTCCCGTTAAGACATATGAGGCTAAAAAACTAATTAGGGGGGTGGGTATGAAATATGAGAAAATACATGCATGTCCAAATGATTGCGTTTTGTATCGAAAATTATATCAAAACTTAACCAATTGTCCGGTTTGTTTTGAGTGGCGTTATAAGGATAAGGAAGGGATCCCGGCTAAGGTGTTATGGTATTTTCCAGTGATACCAAGATTCATAAGGATGTTTGCGAATAGTAATGATTCAAAAATGTTAACTTGGCATGAAACTGGAAGAATAAATGATGGAAGCTAAGACACCCGGCAGATGGTATGCAATGGAAATCGTTCG
>JAIUZE010018389.1:0-18247 GCA_022085475.1 Heliosperma pusillum
CCTAGTACCTGGTGCTATCTTACCCAACAAGCCAGCTTACAGGAGTGACCCTAAGGCTACACAGGAGCTCCAACTTCAAGTAGGTGAACTACTCAACAAGGGCTATGTCAGAGAGTCCCTCAGTCCTTGTGCTGTACCAGCCTTGCTTGTGCTAAAGAAGGATGGGACTTGGCGTATGTGCATTGATAGTAGGGCCATCAACAACATTACCATCAAGTATAGGTTTCCCATACCTAGACTTAATGATATTCTGGATGAGTTAAGTGGGGCTCAACTTGTTCACTAAGATTGATCTGAGGCATAGGGCTACCACCAAGTGAGGATAAGAGCAGGGGATGAATGGAAGACGGCTTTCAAGACTAAACATGGGCTCTATGAATGGCTGGTGATGCCTTTTGGGTTGTCTACTGCCCCTAGCACCTTCATGAGGTTGATGACAGAGGTCCTAAGGCCTTACTTAGGCAAGTGTGTAGTGGTTTACTTTGATGATATTCTTATTTACAGTTCAACTAAGGGAGAACATTTGCAACATCTGAAGTTGTTGTTTGAGGTCCTAAGAGAGAACAAGTTGTATGGCAAGCTAGAAAAGTGCACCTTCATGCAGCCTGAGGTTTACTTCCTTGGGTTCATCATCTCTAAGAAAGGAGTGGCAGTTGATCCTGAGAAGGTGCAAGCAATCAAGGAATGGCCCATTCCTCAAACTGTTACTGATGTTAGAAGTTTCCATGGGTTATCATCTTTCTATAGGAGGTTCATACAAGGGTTTAGTTCAATCATGGCCCCTATTACTGAGTGCATGAAGAAGGGAGAGTTCAAGTGGAATGAGAAGGCTGAAAGGTCCTTCAATCTGATCAAAGAACTATTGTGTAAATCTCCAATATTGGTTCTACCATATTTTAACAAACTCTTTGAGGTAGAGTGTGATGCCAGTGGCCTTGGCATATGAGCCGTGCTTACTCAAGAAAAGAAACCTGTGGCATACTTCAGTGAGAAGCTAAATGGGGCCAAGCTTAACTACTCCACATATGACAAGGAATTCTATGCCATTGTGAGGGCATTGAATCATTGGGGACACTACTTGAAGCCTAAGCCTTTTGTGCTTCATTCTGATCATGAGGCTCTCAAATACATCAATGGACAACACAAACTCAACCCCAGGCATGCCAAATGGGTAGAGTTCTTGCAGTCCTTCTCATTCTCCAGCAAGTATATAGAGGGTAAGAACAATGTTGTAGCTGATGCATTGTCTAGAAGGTCTGTAATGTTGACCTTCATGGAGCAAAGGTGATACGTGTCGTTTGCGCATACAAATTAACAATTTATTTACCTATCTTAACCTCAAAAATATAAACATAGTAAAGGATAAGTAGGGTCGATCCCACGGAGAGACTGGAAAAACTAATTAACTATCTAGTAATATTCATTAACTAACTTACCTATATACTATTATTTACGGCTATTAACATATTTACGATAAAGGGGGGTTTCATTTGTGATTTTAATAAACTAACATAACTAAATACTATTGTCTAACAGTGAAGTTGAATACCCGATTAAGCACATATTCTCATGGTAATTTTAGCTTGGCAACCGATATTTATTTACGTCAACTCTTTCATTTATTTATAGATTAATTGCGGAACTCAAAATAACAAGAATTCCCTATCTTCTCTTAATTACAACCGACCTGAACTAAGCCTAGACCAATTCTAAACTAACCGACCGATGTAAGTTTGTCACACCCTACTAAAGACCGGATTAGTAGCATTATTGAACCAAGAAGACGTCATTAATCCAGTTAACCACTTAAATGTCGTCACTACCTAACTGATTAACAGACCAAATTCTACTCCCAACCTAAACTAACCCCAATTTGCAGAGATTAATTCAAATAGTTGCTACTCGGATTATATAACTAGAACTAAGCCAGAATCATATAATTAGCAGAAGTATACAATTCCAATTATAATAAGATAACAAATTAATAAACTGAAATTGAAACTTATAATTAAAACGAGTAAAATATGGGATACAAATAATTGAAGATTAACGATAAACAACCAACGGTTTAATACTAAAATTAATCAACGAATTCAATCATAAATTAGGTACAAAGAAGAAGCAAGAAGAACTTATTTAATTGCCCGGAATCCGCAACTCGACCCTCGAATATCACGCCTCCGATCGACTCGGAATCCACCCGTACTCGGACGTGTACTAAGACGCCGTCCGAGAACCGCTTCATCTTCTAATTGTGACCCAAAAGATTGAACCGTCACTCATTTCGCTCATCTTTCTATATAAAATATTTGGGTATTCACTTCTCCTATTTCTGATAAAAGAGTCGGGTATTTATATTAATATTTGGATATACAGGATAGATTTCGTGATTAAAATATAAGAGATTGAATTTGGGGCGGAGACAAACTTCCATTGCTGCGTTCCCAGTAGCTTCCTTCGTATGGTCTTTTTGATTTGTTCCGGTATGTGATTGGTCTTTTTGATTTTCACAAGAAGTCCGTATCCTTTGTTGTTGAACTTTATCAAAATTGGTCTATTTACTTGGGCCTTCTTGGTTTACTCGCTTGCCCACTTGTTGCTCTCGGCCCATTTCATCGGGTCATCGCCTGTTAATTTGGAGTAACAATAAATTAATTCTTTTACGTCAAAAAATAATAATTACCTAGTAGAATCCCGGAACTAGCAAATGTATAATAAGTACCTCAAATAATACGATAGACGACCATAAAAATATATAAATAAGGGATATAAATATGAGAAAATATCCTCTTATCAAAAGGGTGTTGGGGTTTGAATTTATGAAAGAGCTCTATCAAGAAGACCCAGACTTCAAGCATGAATGGGAGGTACATCAAGAAGGGCAAGTCAGGAAAGGGAGCAAATACACAGCTCAGGAAGGATACTTATTCTATGGGAACAAACTGTGTGTGCCTAAGGGACCTTATAGGGGACTACTGGTCAAAGAGGTTCACTCCAATGGCCTTGATGGTCACTTTGGGGTACAGAAGACCTATGACATATTACAAGATCAGTTCTATTGGCCTAAGATGCTTAGTGATGTGCAAGATGCCCTCAAGAGATGCAGATCTTGTCAACTAGCCAAGGCACACTTTCAAGCAGGCCCTTACACACCACTTCAAGTACCAAACAAGCCATGGGAAGACCTCAGTATGGACTTCATTGTAGCCTTACCTAGAACTCAAAGGGGAAAGGATTCAATCATGGTGGTTGTAGATAGGTTCAGCAAGATGACACATTTCATTGCTTGTAAGAAGACTGAGGATGCCTTGGGGGTAGCTGAACTATACTTTAGGGAGGTTGTCAAGTTACATGGGGTCCCTAGAAGCATTGTCTCAGATAGAGACACAAAGTTCATGAGCCACTTCTGGAGAACCTTGTGGAAGCTATTGAAGACCAGGCTATTGTTTAGTACTTCTCACCATCCCCAAACTGATGGGCAGACAGAAGTCACTAACAGGACACTAGGAAAGATCTTAAGGAGCATTGTTTCTAAGTCATTAAAAGATTGGGACCTCAAGCTAGCACAAGCTGAATTTGCCTTCAACAGAGCTCCCTCCAGCAGCACAGGTAAAAGTCCTTTTGAAACAGTTTATGGCACTAATCCTCTCATGCCTACAGACCTAGCACCAGTCAAAGGCAACAAGGCAAGCTATGATGCAAAGAAAAGAGTTGAGCAAATGATACAGATTCATGAGCAAGTCAAGAAGCAGATTGAAAGGTCCAATGAGTTGTACAAGGCTAGGTCCAAGGGGCCTAAGAAAGCAAGGGAATTCAAGGCAGGGGATCTTGTATGGTTGCATTTAAGGAAAGAGAGATTTCCAGACAAGAGGAGAAACAAGCTCATGCCAAGAGCTGATGGACCATTTGAGATATTGGAGAAGATAGGCACAAATGCTTACAAGGTGGATCTACCAGGAAGCTATGGGGTACATGGTACTTTCAATGTTGGAGACCTGAGCCCTTACCATGGTGAATCAGATGATGAAGGTGAGGAAGATTTGAGGGCAAATCCTTTTCAAGAAAAGGAGGTTGCAACAGGAGTATGGGATCAAGACAAGACACGAGCTCAAGACAAGACTCAACATCAAGACAACAACACCATTCAAGACAACAACATCCTTTCAGACAACACCATGACCAGTTATGACAATGTCCTATTCAGTCCAAGCCACAACCACTTCAAGCCTTCTAAGACAACACCACCACAACCAGAACAAAGCCTAGCTATCCACTTCCCAAGACTAAGCCACAACAAGGCACAGCCAACAGCCCAACAAACCCAACACAACAAAAACAGCCCTCAGCCAAAAACAGCCTATCACAGCCTTTCTAAACAGGGTCCATGGGGGCCTCACACAATCAACCAAGCCTAACCAACCCTCAAACCTATGTCTTGGGAAGGTCCTCTACAACTTTCCCCAGGACTTCCCTTCCAAGAAACAAACACACAAAGAGTTAGCTTAGGGACAACTTCAGACTGTCCAGATTTCAGCCTTTTGCAGTAGTTAACATGTCACTATCAAACTTTCCTTTTATGATCAAACAAGCTCGAGGGCCTTTTAGCAGGACCTTTGGCATCCATCCCACTTCAGTTGAGCTCAAGAACTAAGCTCAGAAGTCCACTCCTCCACCAGTTTCAACCCCAACAAACCAATTAAGGCAGATTGTCCTATTAGAACTACTTTTCTACTTTATTGCTTTATGCTGAACAATGTAGCTGTTATTTCTGTTTCTTTTACAAACCCATTGTGGCCCTAGGATGTAATGAACGAATAGGATGTAATCTCCTTGCCTATATAAGGCCTTTTCCTAATGAATGAAAGACAGATTTGAAGTAAAACATAAAACTGAAACCTTGTTTCTGTTGCAATCTCGTGACTGTGTGCTTGAGACAACTTCCTTTCCTTTGTGCTTGGAAGTGAGCTTGGGTCCTTAGCTGTGTGCTGGGATCAAGGTTCAACCCTAAATCATTGGCTTTGTGCTTTGATTAAGGTTCTATCCTTGTTCTTTAACAATCAGTTCAAACAGAAACAGAGTATTTGCAAAGTGTCTTAACCTTAGTTCAATTTGTCATTGTTTAGTTGTCTTTCTGAATAGTTTCAGTGTAATTACAATCATAGATCAGATGGTCTAGCAGGCTTTTAGGCAATTTACTAGGTCTTAATCTACCATGTCATGCTTTGTCTATTCAATCCACGTATCTCTACCTTGGAAAAGAATTCCATTCTAGTCAATGATTTTGATCAGGAATCGTCAACTATCGTTATAGTCCAAACATGCATAGAAACAATGTTTTAAAGGCACAATTTCTTTTATCCAATTATCATCTTTTAATCAATCTAACATGGCTACCCTACACCCTAGAAAGGTGACTACTCACTCATGGCGATGTTTAAATCTAAGATGAAGTTAATAACAAATAGGATATACATGTTTATTTGGTTTTGACAATAGTTTAAGACTCTTTATATGGCGATAATAACGACGCTAAATTGATAATCTAATGAAATGAAATGACAATTATAACGATACTAAAATGAATCTAAGATAACATGGATGAAAAATAACAATCAAAATAGAAAACATAAAGACATTAAACAAAAGATAAGATAGGAATACCTAGATGACGATCAACAACGATAATGATAACAATAATAGAAATCCCTTGCTTAGAATAATCGTTCCATGAATCACAATACTTGAACCAAATAAAGTAGATTACAAAGATGAAATTCTTATTGATCTAAGCTAAAGTTTTAATGTAGAAAAGACAGAAATAAACTAGAACTAAAGATAAAAAGAAGAAGAAAATGATCTAGACAAGAGAAGAGAGGCTAGGTTTCTCTCCTCTTAATCTAGGTTTTCTAATCTAAAGAGAATTGTAAGAAGAGAAGAGAAGTGAAGTATGAAGAGATGTTTTGAAATGTGGTGGCTGAAGCTCTTTATATAGCATTAGGGTTTTGTGGGGGAGGGGTCATGCATTGATCACATAGGACAAAAAGGCGGAACTCGAAGCAAAAGCTCGGATCAGCAGAGATCCCCGATCGGGTACACCACTTACCCGATCGGGTAAGTTGTGATCTTGGTGCTTTGACTCTCGTTTCATCTCCCCTTGCATATGACTTGACTTCCATTATCCCCCTTGACCTCTTGAGTCGGGTTTGATGATAGGGTTTGATGTAAAACGATGACTTCTTCGCCTAACTGATTGATCTTCCGACAACTGCGACATTGTCTTTACTTCTTCTTTCTTTTGAATCGGTGAACCTTCTTGAAATGCCTTCGACATGGTCAAGCTTGCTTCTTCAAATCGTCGGGTTCTAGGCAAATGCTCGGGAATATAGAAAAAGAGCGTAGAAACGTCACTTTCCCTACAAAACAGGTTAGAACATAGGAATTCGCCTAGAAGACGATATTAGCTCATAAAATGGCTTAACAAAGCACAAATGACATACAAAACCGAGCTAAATTGGGGGTTAAAATCATACAAATATTCACTTATCAATCTTACCCACCAAAACTACACACACGTTTAACAACGGTTTCTTTTAACAAAATCGTTGTTGTATCTTTCCCACCAAAATTATTCACACGGTTTAACAACGGTTGGCTAATAATAACAACGATTTTTTACCGTTGTTAAAAAATATTCACAACGATTTTAATAACGGTTTTTTCTAATATACCTGTTGTTATTAAAACTTTCAACAACGGTTTCTGCTAACATAAGCGTTGTTGTATCTTTCCCACCAAAATTATTTTCACGGTTTAACAACGGATGGCTAGTAACGACAACAGTTTTTAACTGTTGTTAAACATATTCACAATGGGTTTTTCATCAAATATGAACCGTTGTTAAAACCTTTAACAACGTCTGCTTTTTTATATAACAACGGTTTTTAACCGTTGTCATAGCCTATTTTTGTAGTAGTGAATATAATAGTAGCCCTTAATATATATTTGTAATAACTCTTACTACTACCCTTAGTAATTTTGTTAGAAGTTTTATGAACTCAAGTTGTAGGAAAAACTTCTCAAGTTTTTCTTAGAGAGAAGAGTGAGTTTTATGAGAGATAAGCATGGATAATATTAATCATGAAAAATTGAGAACTTATTCTGATTTTTGGGTTGAGGGTGGCCGGTTGGAGGCACTTGGGAAGAGCCAAGCATGCTCCACTTTTTGTCTTATCAAAATAAAAGGGTAGGCTAGTTCTAGGGTAGTAATCATGTTGTTTTTATTCATAATTAGAACAACATACTATCACTTAAACCCTTACCCTTTTAAGCTCACAAAAACCGGTGCACCATATTATAATATGGGTGTCCATTTTATTTTTGTGATTTTGTCATTTGTCATATATGTGACATGTAACATGTAATTTAGCTTATAAATGTGCATTTAACTAATTTAAAAGCAATTTCATAACAAATAAATTAGACTTAAGATTTTAAGTCATATTTATAATTACATGTAAATAAAGTGGGTCATCTCATATTTAGTTAATATAATCTACAACAATTTGTAATTATAATCAACCAATTTTGCTTATCTCAAATGTTTCATAAACATAATGCATTCTTAGTAATATAACGATTAAATTAATAAAATGAATCTTATTTAATCATATTACAATAAGATATTATTCTTACTAATATAAACTTAGTTCAATTTTAAGGGATTAATTAATCTGTATCGCTATACAATTAATTAATGTACATGATTAAGGGATTGTCCTTTAGGTGTGACCTCAAGGGATCAACTGATCACCACCATCATACGACAGTAACGTCAAACTCAATTGAGCCAATCGTTACCGATTTATGTTGACTAGTTGACTATAATATTCATCATCCCTTTGTATTCTTATTATTGAGATTTAATTATATGATCGCACTATTACTGAGGACACTTACTCCAACAGTATATAGATTGAAAATTGTATCATTACTTCTTAGCCAAAGGTAGAGAGCCCTGAAACTCTTGCTTAAGAAAAAAAAACAAGAATTGAAGGGCAACTTATCATCTAAGCTATTCTACAGGACTACCTGGACTCACGTTAGTCACCTTTTCAGTAGTCAAGCAGGGTCATGCACAACTGTGCTCTAAATTCATGCTTTAAGTTACTATTGGTCTTTCTTCAACATATGACAGGACAAAGAATGATCGTCCAAATTAAAGCAAATCTTAATCATTACCACCATATATTCATCAGCAAAAAGGTCAAAGCAGAGCTCAAAAAGTGTGACATGACCAGCTAGACGGACAGAAATAGGCAAACTAGACACACAATTAAAAGATACTTCCTCTGTTCCATTTGATTCTTTACGTTTGCTTTATACACGTACATCAATGCATGTTTTCGTTTGTTCATATCTTAAGGTACATATTATTGAAAAATATAAAAATTTGATATTCATAATGGACTCGGTAAGACGATTTAAACAAGATCTCACATGACTATCTTTTATATTATATATTAAAAGTTATATTAAAGATTATCCTCACTTATGAATAGTGCTCAAAAAGCAAACGTAAAGAATCAAATGGAACGGAGGAAGTATGAGATAAGGGCTTTGGGTTCACAAAAAAACGCGACACCAAATAAAGACTATTTAGGTTGGGTTTGTGTTGAAGCTACATGACAAGCTTTATCCATTTATTTATGAGTCACTTATAAGTGTGACTTATTTATACTCCCTCTATTCCATTAGATAGTATACGTTTACTTTTTGAACAAGTTTTTAGGAGAGCCCAAATTAGGTGGGGTGCCAAGCAGTAGCATGGAGAAAAGGTTCAACTGACATAGGGTAGGTTTAAAGTAGAGGTTAAATGTCAAGATAATAAGGAAATCAGACAGATTAACGAATATGATTATTACTGTAATTAGAACCCGACACAGAAAACATGTGAGGCACCTAGGTCATAAGCATTATGACGATGACCTCACGATCTGTACGCTGAATGCAATATTTAGGATCATCTATAATCTAATAAATTACCAATACACATTATATTATATATCGTCTATAGAATAAGTGAACTGTTACCCGAGTCACTGACACGCATTCGGCCTTACCACCGTTTACCGAATATAAGCAATGTTAAGTTTTTTCTAATTGGCAAATGAATGTGCTTTCCCTGTTCGTTCACAATAACTTTGGTTGAATCTAGCTAGAAAAAACACACATCCAGCAAGAACATATCATTATATTACACATGCAATAGGTAAAACATTAGCACCAAAGGGGATTATACAGCAATATGGACCATAATATAAAGCTTCTGCATGAAAAGGGTAAATAACATGAACAAAGCTAGATGAGCAAGTTATTGCGGGAAAATGTTTGAATGTTTGACGGAAATTAAATGAATAAGTATGGAGTTAAGATAGAAGAAATCCATTTACAAAGGAGGAAATGATCAAATGGAAATTGAAAAAGGAATTGAGACAAACACTTACAAGGTAAAGGTAAGGATCAAGATTGATAGACAAGATGAGCGGAAGATGGGGGAAAGAGAGCAACATGCACGGTGAGGCGCGGTGAAGGCCGGATGCAATGGTGCGGACTGGTGTAAGAGTAGTGAACCACATCCAATTTGGGAATTTAGGTTTAGAATGACTGAGGGGGCTTGTGAGGGGGACGAGAGAGTGTGTTTTAATTTTAGTAAGTAATCAATATTACAAATCCTAAGACTTTCTCAAGGTAACTTACGGATCAGAATGTTTTAAGAAGGTAACGAACCGAACCAAAGAAAGATATAGGATTCTCAAAGTATAAGCAAAATATAGTAGTATTAGGACAAATCTGGTAGTGAAGCGGATGTAGTTTTATACCGTCAAGAAATTTCTTGATGGGTTGCTTAGTAATTTCGATTTAATATTGTACCATATTTTAACAATGGGATGGTTGTCGTGGTATAGAAAAATCAAAGAGTATTATTCGTCACACTTTAGAGTAGGAGCTAAAGGATTATTAAGAGAACATCAAAAGATGACCCAGTAAATATCAATACAAAAGTTTGAGCCACATTAATACAAATAATAGAAGACTAATAAAAACTAAGGAAAGTACAATATTGTAACTCGTGCATCGTACGGCCATGAAATCTAGTAAGTAAAATTTTAGACTAATCGGTTTTGAAAGTGTTATTAAGTAAAACTTATAGATGTTTGGGCTCAACAAGTTGCACTTACGCCAAAATTATGGGTGGAGTTAAGAAATTACCAAAGGCCAACTTATGAAACATGTCACATGGCGCTTGTCTTCTAATGTGCCAACACTTAATCAACGCTCATGTGAAAGAGTTGAAGTCAGGAAGTAGAAGAGAAGAGAAACACGAATGGATCAATTTCGACGGCAGAGTCTGTGACTCGCATAAGTCAGCCCGCGACCCGTCCGTGGATGATTTTGCATAACGTTTATTTTTCACAAGAATTCCTAATTTCTGCCTTTATCTTATTATCATTTTTTTTGGATGATGTGGAAATTCGCTACTTTTGGTGTGCATTGGGTAAACCCCCGGGTATACGTAATAACCTGCAAACCACGTACACTAGGTTAACCACCTTTTTTACGGGGTGACAGGCTCGAAGTTTAGAAGGCATAGCCCCACGCCATTTTTACCTCCACAAAATTGCTCTTGGTGGTGAGGCTTGAATCTGAGACCCTTGGGAGTTTCACCCATGTTTTAATCACTAGACTCCACCCTTGCGGGCAAAACAAGACACTTACCACTGAACCCCAAATATTAGTTTCATATTATTATTATTATTATTTTATTTTATTTTATTTTTTTTTCAAGAAAGTAGCCTACTTTATTCATTCAATCTAGGCAAACAAAGTAACAATCTTACAAAGAGCGACCGATAATAAATTTAGGCAATGCAAGCTAGTATGTCCTCCTCTTGATATATACAACCATTAAAAAGACTATAACTTACATAGAATTTAATCCTATGTACAAGCCAATCAAGACAATGGTGGTGGCCTTGAAAAATCCTCTTTGTCCGTTTTGTTGGGATTATGTCCCAGACCCAATCGAATCGATAACATTAATTATTACGGGCTTAGAGCGTGTTTGGCCTTGTTTTAGGAAAACTATTTTTACTTTACAAAATGAGTTTTTTAATAAGCTGTTTCTTGAAAAATTTGGGAGGATTTGGCCTAAAATTTTACAAAGCTACTTTTCAAAGGGAGTTTTTATGGTTAGGGGATAGAAAACGAAAAACTTGTGTTCAAAGGTATATTAATATGAATCTCATTTTAAAGATAATGAAAAAATAGAAATAATAAATATTTATTTTATTTTATTAAAATTTTTTATAACATATAAAATTATCATTTATGTGTTAAATATGTCAATAGGATCAGTAGAAATAACCAATTTGGTGCTTCTATTTCTGGCTCTTAAATTTGATGTTCAAGCTTAATAAAAGTAGTTTTAGCTTTCATAAAAATGATTGTTTGGCCTAATTTGTGTTTATTAGGTTGAAAAACACTCCTAAAAGTTGAGCCAAACACACACTTAATTTGGAACCTAGATGGTCACACACTTACGGGTTAACGTTTACACACGTAAAATAACTTTATATTATTATATGATAATAATTAAAGTATCTAGATGACATATTATTGTATTAACTGATAACACCGTATATACGTTTAATAAAAGGATAAATATTCCATAGTATTAAAATAAGGAAACAAAATAAAGAGTTTATTTTAATTCTTCCATATAAATACTTGGATTTGGGAATTGGAAAAACAAGACAATTCATTTCATTTAGTTTCCACCCAAAAAGATAGAGAGAGAACCATGGGTTTTTTTCAAGGGTTTTCATATGTCCAAGTCGTCTCAAAAGTTGAGAGTGCAGATCTTACCTGGTGTCGATACCTTAGAGACTTCGTACTTTCGGAGCTAATTGCTAATCCGTCTTAATTTCAGGTATGTGAATTAATCCGTTTTATTTACATCGATTTGAATGCAATAGGTCTATTAAAGGATCATATCGATCCTTCAATTGGTATCAGAGCCAAGTGTGCATTTAAATTGCATGTAAAAGTAGGGAATTTCACCGTGCGACAAAATTTTGTTTTTAATTGCTGCTCTAGTGTTTGGTAATTGTTAATCAAACCGTATATGAATTGGCTCGTGCGTCTGATTTGTTGATCCATAGTGATGAGCGCAACTGTGCGTAATTTCACCATTATATTGTGAATTAGATGAGTGTTATTATTATATGCATATGTCAAACATAATCCATGATTTGATTAGAATATTGTTTAGTTGCGATCTCTCGAAATGCTTTACTGCTTTACATGCTAAAGCGCAAGCTACATTGTGGGCATTACTTAATCATGTTTTTTTTATATGATTTGATTAGCATTCTAGTACGTGAAGTATTCATTGTTATGTGTTCTTGTTAAGAGATTTGTTCTCAGCATATGTGTAGCTGTTGCGCTGTATCGCCTTGATAGTCGGTACAATTGTTGAGATGATTGTTATTGTAGAGTGTTGATAATATTACAATAATTATTATCATCTTGTCATTAATAATTGTTATTGAAGTTCATATGAGATATGATAATTTTTTGTTATTAAAAGTGTTTTAATAATTTAAAATCTTGACCACTTAAAATTATTGAGTTTTGTAATTGATATTTAATATTTTGTCAAAGACTTTTCCATCCAAGTAGTCAACAAAATTTATTTTTGTTTACAAGGAACGACCTGACTACCAGGGGACTTGTAATTCGGAGATAAATTATTTTGTCTACTGTATATGATACAAGTGTGAAGAAAAGTTATTTAGTTTTGTACTTATAGTCTGGACTACCCAGAGGGTATGAGATTAACTAATTTTCTGTCACTAGGATGGATGAACTCAACTATACTAATAGGAACGACCTGACTATCAGGAGAATATGTAGTATAGAGTCTGGTTTAATTTCGTATGATGAAATATCAATGGTAATGTATCAGGACTTTAATTATGTGTGAGGACTCATTCTTGTTTTAAAGTTTATTGTTATCATTTAAATAAAGTCCATGTCTTAATGATGTATGTTTTGTGTTCTTGTTTTTTGTTTTTCCTTCGTATCAGATTTCTCATAATGGCAATTATTACACTACGAAGCATTCTTGATGCTAATAAACTGTTTGGTAAAAATTTTGATGATTGGTACCGGAACCTGAGAATTGTTCTCATGCATGAAAATCTAATCGATGTGATCGATACGCCTGCTATGGTAGCACCTCTAGAGGGAGAAAGTAATGCAAGTGCATTAGATGCATATGCAAAGTACTCTGAAGAGAATACTATTGTAAAGTGCATTGTTTTGGCCTCCATGAGTCCTGAGCTTCAGAGTCAACATGAAAATATGACTCCTCCACATATCATTGCACATCTTAAGATGTACCAGTCTCAGAGTAGGGATGCTAGATATGAGATATCTAAGTCCTTAGTTAAATCTGGATCTGTGGATATGGTTAGTAGCTCTTCTATGAGTAGGAGGGTGATGACTGACCAGTCAGAGGATGAATGTTTATTTTGCAAGAAGAAAGGACATTATTGGACAGGAAACTGTACAGAGTATAAGATAGCTCTGAACGACAAGTAACAAGGTAAAACAATTGTGAAAATTGTTTTCATGATTTCTTTGACAACTATTGATACTACTAAATGGGTATTAGATACCAGCAATAGCTTTAACATTTGCAATATGTTGCAAGGTTTAAGGATCAATAGATGGTTAAAGAAGGGAGAGGTCAACCTGCAAGTTGGGAATGGAGCAAATGTTGCTGCCCCTAGCTGTAGGAACTGTCTTTCTTATAATGCCAAAGGGCAATACCATAAGTTTAGAAGATCGTTATTATGTTCCTAAGTTTGTTTCGAACATCGTTTATATCTCGTCTTTGGACAAGTGTGGATTCAAAACAATTTTCTATAATAATCAATGATTTATTTATCATGGTGATGATTTATATGTGAATGGTTATTTGCAGTTTGGTCTTATGTTTTACCTGAGCTGGTGATTTGTCCTATTATGACTGTTTTTGGCCAAAAGAGGAAGAGAAATAATCAAGGGAATCAAAGTTACCTTTGGCATTGTAGGCTTGGTCACATTGATGAGAAAAGAGAAAACAAGTTGCATCGTCAAAGGTGCCTTGGTCAATATGATTATGAATCATATGACACTTGTGAATCTTGTCTCCTAGGAAAGTTGACCAAATCTCCTTTTACTGGAACTGGAGAAAAGGCCAATGAAAGTTCAAGAAAAAGGTGGATATTCTTACTTAATCACCTTCACTGATGATGTGTCAAGATTTGGATTTGTTTATCTAATGAAACATAAGTCAGAATATTTTGAAATATTCAAAAGATTTCGCAGTGAAATTGAAAAACAAACTGGTAAGAATATAAAGGCACTGAGATCTGACCGTGGAGGTGAGTATCTTAGTGATGAGTTCATTGATTATTTAAGACAAGATGGGATCTTGTCACAGTGGACTTCTCTTGGAACGCCACAACATATGGTGAGATCCATGATGCAGTTCATTAATCTTCCCATTTTCCTATGGGGATATGCTTTGGAAGTTGTTGCGTACATATTAAACAAAGTTCCCACTAAGGCAGTCACTAAAACACCATATGAGATATGGAAAGGACGTAAGCCTAACCTTAAGGATTTGAGGATTTGAGGTTGTCCAGCTTATGTTAAGCGACTGCAGTCAGACAAGCTTGAAGCTAAATCTGACAAATGTAGATTTGTTGGTTATCCCAAGGAGACTATGAGATGTTATTTCTATAACCCTTCTGAACACAAAGTGTTTCGCCAGAAATGCAACTTTTTAGAAAAGGAATTCCTTGAGGGAGGAAGTTATGGTGCAGAAATAGATCTTGATGAGATCAAAGATATCAATGACTCAAAAGTGACTCAAGAGCATAACATGCCAAATGAGCAACCTTTATTTGATATTTTAAAATTGCCATCAACAGGTCAAAACTCAAATGTTGAGGAAAATCAGTTGATTAATGAATCAACCTTGGAACCTGAGGAACCAAAAATTTAAATAGTACATGAGCCTCTAAGAAGGTCGGTTTGGGAACGTCATATGCCAAATAGATTAAATCTATTAGTGCAAGATGATGAGCCTAATCATATTGATGATATAACTCACATTGATGATGATCCTAGATGCTTCAAAGAGGCTATGACAAGCCAAGACCATTAGAAATGGCTTAAGGCTATGGAATCCGAGATGGAGTCTATGAGAATCAACAAAGTATGGACTTTGGTTGATAACTTTAAGGACATAAAACCCATTGGATGCAAATGGGTGTTTAAGAAAAAGATTGGAGCAGACGGTAAGGTTGAGACCTATAAAGCTCATCTTGTTTCCAAGGGTTATAATCAAAAGGAAGGTAATGATTATAAAGAAACGTTCTCCCTTGTGGCAATGCTCAAATCTATTCGGATTCTGCTTGTTATAGCTACATACTATGATTATGAGTGACGCGGGGTTAGTCGCCTTCCCCCGGTCAAACAAATAACTCAACTAATGTAGTAGGGTAGTCGAGGTCGAACCACAAGGACGATGATTAAGGCTCTAAGGTAAGTTGGTCGAATCATAGTTCAATTCTAGCTAGAAGCAAGTTGGAGGTGAGTAAAACTAACTAAGTCTAACAAATGATAAAATATAAGATTTAAAACAAGAATTAAGAAAACTAAGGCAAATAGGTTCGCTAATGAGGTTGGGGTTGAATATGGTAGAGGGTAAAGTCGGTCTAAGGGTAGTAATGGTAGGTCTCCACCTCTCAGTAAAAGACGGTTCCTTGCCTAGGTTTGGTCGGATTCTCGCCCTACCTCCCCCCAAGACTCCTATAGGCACACACAAGCAACAAACAAGCCAAGCTCGCGCTTAAGCTAGCAACAAGATGAAAGAAAGCATGAATTACTCATTCTAGCATTTCTACAAACACTTGGTGTGCACAAAATATAGGAATTACCAAAAGACTAGATTTTTACAATCAAAACCACATTCTAACCCCAAGAACCTACAAAAGATCCCCCATCTACCCTAGAAGGGCACTACTCACACATACTCATAAAGAAAAATATTAAAGATGGATACTTTGATATGAAATAAACAAGAGAAGACATATTCAACATAAAAACTAGATAAATAAACTATAACAAGTAATTAAAAGACAAGTAATGAAATAAAGATGAGGGATTATACCAAAAGTTGTAAGAAATGATGAAACTTGGATCAATAATCAAATAAAAGTCTCTTCTTGTCTTCAAATTACAACCCAATTGCTCAAAAATAGCTAAAGGAAAGACTAGATCTAAAGATAACTATGTAGAAAAGTAGAGTAATTAGTGCTAATTATCAAAGGATTAGAGTAATGATTAGGAATATTGAAAGCTAAATCTAGGGTTTTTGTGTCTAGGGTTGTGTGTCCAAAATGAATTAGGAGAGGGGTATTTATAGGTTGGTGGGTTAAGGGTTCAAAATAAGAAGAGGGTTTGGAAATGTGGACTGGGGGTCCCGGCCGACAGGCTGGCAGCCGGTGGCCTAGACCGGTTGGACCTTCCTGCTTCAAAGTTGAGTTTTCTTCGTATGAAAGACGTCCCAGCCTGTCATGCCGGCTGCCGGTGGCTTGGACTGGCTGAGGCCCTCTGCTTTTCTTCCAATTTTTGAGTTTTGATTTGAGGTTGTGGAGTGCCCAGCCGGCTTGCCGGCCGCCGGTGGCCTGGACCGGCCAGCCGGCTGCCGGTGGCTTGGACCGGCCAGCCGGCTGCCGGTGGCTTGGACCGGCTGAGACACCCTTTTTCCTCTTCTTTCTTTCCTTTTCTTCATTTCTTCATTTATTCTTCTTCTTCTTCTATTTCTTCATTTCCTTATTTGCATAGAGACGGTTTCTTACTTCTCATCCCGTCTCATTCTTTCTTCATTTCCTATAAAATGAGACGGGAATTCATGATATGAAAGCAAAGCGTAATAATAACCAAAATGCAATAAAACCAATGCTTAAAACACATAAAATAAGGTTGAAATAGAAGAGAATGAAGAGGGGAATCGGTCTAAATATATTATATATCAAACCTCCCCACACTTTAACATTACTCGTCCCCGAGTAAGTAAGTGAGCGTAGACAAGACCCTTATTTAATTAAGCTAAACTAAACTACTAAATTCCGATGAGAGGCAATTAACGGGCCTTCTCCGTCCCTTCAACTCACAACGAAATACAATGAGTTATGTACTTCCTTGAAAGGCAAGTGGGGGCTTGCGGAAAAAAAATAGATACATCCAAGATTAAGCATGTAAACGACAAAAAAGATGCATCAACCAAAAGAACAACCACTTACCTCATCTAAGCGGTTGGGTTTTGTGACAACCCTCGCGAATGCGGAAATATAAAACATACAAGCATGATGAAATTACCCCGTCTAGACGAAATTACCCCATCTAACATAGCTGGTCAAGATGAAATTACCCCGTCTAGTCGGAAATACGGTATTTACAAAAAAACCTTTACATGCAAGAAAGAAAAATACGAGGAGTGCCAAAATATTACAAACTAAATAAAAATACCACAAGAGACGTAGTCTCTCAAAGTGTTAACAAAAGACAAAGTGTTTAGCAAACTAGCTAATTAACGACTAGAGGTTAATCTTCCAGGGACAACGCCCGCTAGCTCACACCCAAACCCAAAATAGCATAAGCAAAAAGCCAACCATGCAAGCAACCTGTTCATTCATGAAAAACATGAACGCCACAGTCAGTGGGGAGTAACTCCGGGTTCTCCCAGCCAAATCACATTAAACGTACATATAAGGAAATACAAAAGTAAAATCATGCATATATAGATATCCATGTGAGATACGATAAGGATAGATAGGCAATTCGATATATAATGATAAGAGCATATGAAGTACAAGTTCAAATCCATCATGTTATACAAAGACTCGGGGAAGACACTCTTAGGCAACCGAATACGCTCACTAGGGCTTGCATCTAACCGTTAGCGGTATAAGTTTGATAAGATTGAGACTCGACAAACAACCATGCCAATTCATGCGATGATCACGATAAATCCATCATATTATCATCCATTCACACATACCAATATATAGACGATGCCCAATCATGCAATGACCATGAATAATAAGTCATGAAATCACGCATTCAA
>JAIUZE010018391.1:0-29737 GCA_022085475.1 Heliosperma pusillum
GGCCCCACGGCCTGGTTTTGGGCTGTTTTGGCTTTTGATCGATTTTACTAAACACCGTTTCTTAATATTTCCCGCATGCTTAACATAATTAAAACCCGTCAAAACAACAACATAACAATCAAACATCGACACAACTCAAAGACCAAAACCCGGACCCACCATGGACCAACCCAGACCGGCCTGGACCGGGCCTGAACCGGCCTGAATCGGTTGGTTTGGGTTCGGTTTTCCAGCCATTCCTCACGGTTCAAACAACCCCAATTCCAAATAAATTCTAACATGTTTTTAATTAACAACATCCATTTTTGAACATCCAATTCAACCATCATCATACAAAAATCATTATTATGAACAATCATCCAAAATTCATCAAGAACACTAACATATTAAAAATACCATACAACACCAAAAATCATACTACTTATCATGTTACTACTAAAAATCCTTAAATCATAATAACATGAACAAAAACAAAGATGAACCAAAAACAAAAGAAATAAAAGCTATGTAACATTAAATCGTCGAGTAACTCGGAATCGTTACCTTAGCTAGCAAGATCAATTAGCACCAAAATAAGAAGTATAAAATAAGAAACCCGTCTACTAATCTTCACCCAAAATATACGAGTCTCCAAACTCGTCTTCAAAATCTTCCCCTATAAGAAATGACAAGAAAAAACATTATTAGAATTTAAACTTGATTTTCCATAATTAAATGTTGAAAACGATTTTGCCGGAATTGAAATTAAACCGTACTTGAAGATGGAGAGCGAAGAGAAGATTCTAGAAATATAAGTTAGGACGTATTTGAATAAGAAATGAAGGTTTTATGACGATTTTGCTCAAGAACGACGAAGAACGAACGAAGAACGATGAAGAACGCTCAAGAACGATTTAAGAAAGTGTTATTTAGATCTTAATTTGATTGATTGTAAAATGAAAAGTTGTTGGTGAGTAATGTTGATGAGGGAGCCGTGTAAATATAGAGGGAGTATGGAGTCGGGTTTTGAAATTGTTGTTACGGAATTGACTCGGGTTTTATTATTATAATAAGATAATTAATTAGATATTAAGTTAATTAAATTAAATATCTAGATATTATGTTATATTAATGAAAAGAAATGAAAATATCAAGGCCTAAGAGAGGAAAAGGAGCCGTGACACATGAGAGGAATCGGATCTGTTTTGTAAACGGTTTTGCGAAATTTTCGTTGACAGATCGATAAAGTTATAAATATCTTAGATATTATTATTAGTTTAATCATATTAATTCAAAATATCTAATGTGAGTGGAAAAAGGTGACATGGGCGTGTGACTCATGCCAAAGTCGGGTTTCGGGTTTGTTTCGGGATTTACGATGAGTCGGGAATAGTTAAATGATTCCCGGGTTTAAACCGTAAAACCTTATTATAAATTCCGAATAAATTCAAAATAATTTTATTAAATTATCATAAATCCTAATAAATCTAAATAAAAATAAATTAAAAATATTATTTTTTTAAATAAAATTTCGGTCTTCAAAATTACAAGGCGAGTCGGGAAAAGTCAACGAAAGTCAAAGTCGACTTAAAAGTCAAGAAAAGTCAAAGATGACTAAAAAGTCAAGAAAAGTTTATGACGACTTAAAAGTCAAGAAAAGTCAATGACGACTTTAAAAAGTCAAGAAAAAGTCAAAGACGACTTAAAAAGTCAAGAAAAGTCAAAGATGACTAAAAACGGGATTTTCATGAAATCTCTCAGAAATTCCAAATACGAACTCGGAATTTCGAAATACGACTCGAAACAATAAATTCTATTTTAAAAACTTAAGTCTGCTGAAAAGTGTTAGTAAATATTTTTACTAGAAAAAATTGGGTACTTTTCGGGTTGTTACACCCAAGATGCTAGGTGATATGCAGGACACTATCAAAACGTGCAAACCCTGTCAATTAGCCAAGTCACAGTTCCATGCAGGCCCCTACACCCCACTACCTGTACCAAACAAGCCATGGGAGGACATCAGTATGGATTTCATAGTGGCATTGCCTAGGACAGAAAGGGGCAAAGACTCAGTAATGGTGGTAGTGGATAGGTTCAGCAAAATGGCCCATTTTGTTGCTTCCAAGAAGACAGAAGATACCATGGGAGTAACTGAGCTCTACTTCAAGGAAATAGTCAAGTTGCATGGGGTACCAAGAAGCATTGTGTCTGACAGGGACACTAAGTTTATGAGCCACTTCTGAAGGTCACTCTGGAGACTCCTAGGGTCAAGGTTACTTTTCAGCACAGCATACCATCCCCAAACAGATGGACAGACAGAGGTTACTAACAAAACACTAGGAAGGATCTTGAGATGTATCATTGCTAAGTCATTAAAGGCTTGGGATATCAAACTGTCACAAGCTGAGTTTGCATTCAATAGAGCTCCCTCACACAGCACAGGTAAGACCCCTTTTGAAGTTGTTTATGGTGCTAATCCTCTAATGCCAACAGACCTAGCACCAGTGATAAGAAAAGAAGTCAACTATGATGCCAAAGAAAGAGTACAACAAATGATGCAGATTCACAGTCAAGTCAAGAAACAGATTGAGAAAACCAATTAGATGTATAAGTCAAGAGCCAAAGGTCCAAAGAAAGCTAGGGAGTTCAAGGCAGGAGACATGGTGTGGTTGCACCTAAGGAAAGAAAGGTTCCCAGAGAAGAGGAAAAACAAACTCATGCCAAGAGCTGATGGTCCTTTTGAGGTGCTTGAAAGGGTAGGACCTAATGCTTACAAGATAGATTTGCCAGGAGATTATGGGGTACATGGGACATTCAATGTGGGAAACCTAAGTCATTATCAGGAGGACTCTGAGGATGAAGAGGATTTGAGGGCAAATCTTTTTCAAGAAGGAGGGGTTGCAACAGGAGTTCAATGCCAAGCTCAAAGACAAGACCAACCAAACCATGATCAGTCCAACCATGATCCAATACCAACCTTACCCTATGCAAAAAGCTATCTTAATGCTTTGTATAGTCCAGGCCCAAGCCAACAAGCCATGACACGAGCCAGTGGTAGCCATGACACGAGCCAGAGCCAACCAAGACACAAAACAGACTCACAAAACAAGCCAACAAAACCTCAGAAAATCCAGTCAGCAGCAGTGCCTTGGGGAGGGTCTCAGGGCAACTTCCAAGCTTAGGGACTCCAAACCAACTATGGGGCATGGTACTAGGGAGGGTCTACTACCTTTTTGTCCAGGGAACCTTCCTCAGAAAACGCCAGGAACACCTCTCAAAACATAACCCAAGTTCACCTATCCAGTTACAGCCTTACATGAGCAGTTCAGCTGTCATTGTCAAATCTTCCTCTTTTGGCCAAGCAAACTCAAGGGACTTTATGCTCAACCTTAAAGGATCAACACTACTTCAGTTTGGTCCAAAACACCAAGCTAAAAGTCCACCCTGTATCATATAAAAAGCAGTAGCAAGGCAACAAGGAAGCTGTCACTATCAAAGCTGTTTCTTTTGTTTAGTTTACTTTATTTCAGTTATGTAGCTGTTATTTTGTCTTTGTATGTAAGCCAATGTTGGCCCTAGATGTAGTTGGACGTATGAGATGTAATCTCCTTGCCTATATAAGGCCATTTCCTAATGAATGAAAGGCAGATTTGAAGTAAACACAAAAACTGAAACCTTGTTTCTGTTTAACCTCTCTTGGCTGTGTGCTTGAGAACACCTTCCTTTGCTGTGTGCTTGGAAGAGAGTCTGGGTCCTTAGCTGTGTGCTGGGATTGAGTCTCAACCCTCAACCATTGGCTTTGTGCTTTGGTTAAGGTTCTATCAGTTTTCATTTGCATTCAGTCAAGTAAAACAGAGCATATTGAGAGTGTTTTAACCTTAGCTTATATTGTCTCAAATTGTCTACTTTCTTAATAACTTCAGTGCACCGACTTATTATTATGTGTGACAAAATTAATATTTATTTTATTTCCATTAAAATATTATTAAGAGGGAAAATAATCAAGGTGGTTTGGATTCCATGGTTAATGTTTCATTTAAGAAAATTATAGAATACTTATTCTTTTTCCTTCTGAATAATTAAGTGGTTGAGAGATTGATAAAAGCAGTTCTCTGACTCTTTGGTTAAACATATAACCTAGAAGAAAAGAAAAAAAGTTGTTCTTTTTTTTCTAATAGAAACCATTAAAGCCTCTTACAAAAGTACTAGACTAGCATTTATTCTAAATCATTATTACGCGGACTATCGATAGAGGGTTCCATCTCCTGACGGAGCCACAAAAACAATTGTACTTGTACAATTTATTAACCCTTTAACTCAAGGTATCATCGATTATTACTTTTTGCAATATTTCAATCTTTTATATTCTAATAAGTAACAAAATGGTTTTGTTTATTCCGCCTTATTAGAGATCTATTTTTCTTTCACCTTCAGCTGTCGCCACCTCTGCCCAGATGCACCACCGCCTCCAAGTCCCCGCTCCCAAGCTCATCAACCCTGAACTGATGCTCGAGTACCCGACTCCGTCTCCGCCTCAAAAATCAAACTATTGGACTCAAATAGAAGGCACCGTGCTTATCAAAACGAGCCGTGCGAAACCATATCATAGAACCACAAACAGTGTGAAAGGGTCGTGCGGAACGAAACAGGCCGTTCAAATCCGTTCCAGAAACCAAGAGGTCGTGCGCCATACACCGTGTGGAACATATTGGACTGTGCAAAATGGAGGCAGGAAGGAAGAGGCTGTGCTCAAATGACCGTGCAATTTACGAATTAAGGCTTCTGTATTAAGACTGGTCATTTATTTTGCCATTGTTTTTGGTCACGTGAAGTCAGCTGAAGATTTGAAGAGTCTTGCTTTTTTTTAATTGTTTTGTTTATTTATTTTGTCCTGTAGTTAGGACTATTTTATAATTTGGGTTTTAAAAATTACAATATCACCATTATTTATCTCTCCTAAATAGTTAGAAGAAACCCCAAAAATATAAGGGGAGCCCCCCATTTTCAGATTTGTTTTAGTATAAGGGTGTTCTCTATCTCAAAATTCTCCATTATATTAGATTAGGAGTAGATTAATTCACACAAAGATTCAATCTTTTGGACTTGGAAGACTAATTCTACCATTATTTATTTTATTTTTATTCAAAGTTTGGTATTTAATTTCGTGATCTCTCTTTTTTATTGTTATTTTCATTTATTGTTGTTTGTTCTTCTAGTTTAGTAATAGATTAGTTTAGAGCTTTAATTTTTGTTAGCTTATTATGTTTGGTCACATGTTTAGAGTAGTTGTTTATATATTTAATGTTAATTTAAATATGATTAGTGAGTAGTTTCTCACTAGGGTTCGATTAATCTGTAACATGGATGCAAAGTTTATTTGATTGAATTCCATAATTATTGAGTTGATGGGTAGTTATTTGGGTTAATTAAAGGATTTGACTTTTTCATGTTTTATTTGGGATTGTCGTTGACTCTTGACCCTTGACCATCAACGGGAGATGATTAAATTGGGAGCTGACCCACCTCATCTAGACTAGTTGTCGACTTAGGTTGAACTTGGGAGGGAGAACCTAAGGAGGGTGCCTTTAATTGTTGGTTTGAACTTTACCTTTCGAAAAAGGATTAGGATGACCGGGAAGATAACGCGGATATATTGACCTTAACCTTTGTCGGGGTACATGAGAATGGGCCCGTTGTAGTGGACCTTGGCCTAGGATAGGGAATTCCGAGTCACGATCTCGGAAGGGAGGTGATAGTAACAACTACCACCCTAACGTGAACCCTGGAGGGAGGTGTTAGGCGACTTAGAGGTGTTTTCCCCTAAACAACACCCTATTGACTTGTTAGTGGGATTCATGAGAGTAAATAAGGTGTGTTAGTGGAGAAATCGGACCCTAGACTCTTCTTTCTTGTTTAAACTAATCTTTTTATTACGTGTTTACTTAGTTTACTTGAGTTAGTTAGTTAGTAGTTTAGTTGCTTAGCTTAGTTTCTACCACTTTATGATTTGCATAACTAGCATATAATTTGAGACGAACTAGTACTCGACCTTGACCTCCCTCTGGATCCACCTTGACTACCGCTACTACATTAGGTTAGTTGAGTTATAACTTTTGTTTTAGCCGGGGGAGGGCGACAAAAATCCCGTGCCAAGTAAAATCCTATGTATATATGACATGTAACCTACCCTCGGAAAATCAAGGGTAGCACTCCTCCATGCTCGGAAGGTCTTGCGTAAAGGCTCTGGGTATGGCGGGGTGTTACAACTACTTCCAAGAACCAAAGTCTCATCCAAGGTTTTACTCGCAACAACCCACTTGTGACAATTGTGGTGGCCATGGCCATACCTATGATGTTTGCACATCCTATTTTGAAGATGACCAATATCAATAACAAGGAAGCTTTACTTTACAAGCTCATCAACCACAAAGGCGATTCTCTAACCAACCTTCACCAAACCCCCACTATTCAATATCTTATGATCAAAACCAAGGCCATAACTTTAATTTTAGCAGGCCACCACAACTCCACATTGTCCCATCTTACCAAAGGGGCCAAAGAGACTAAAGAAACAACAAGTGATTCCTACAAAACAACCACCCTCACAAATCCCAAAATCAACATCAATTCTCCCTTGAATCGCAAAGCTCAAGTTCATCCATTAAACAAATGTTGAATAACAAGGATAGTCTATCATTGCCAATAGAAGCTCAATTAGACCAACAACTAAAGCTTCTAAGGTCCGCAATCTTTAATGTGCAAGCACACCAAAATAGCTTTGATAATGACATGGCGAATCAAGTGATGAACAATCTAAAAGAGGGAAAACTTCTTTTCTGGGGCAATCTACAAACCCCAAAGATGGCCAAAATCATCAACAAGTTCATGTCATTATTTTGAGGGATATAAAATAACTAAAAGATCCCCACAAAAATATGAGTTTTAAATGAGAAAAGAAAGATGAAGGTTAAGATGGTTGAGGATCTTGACCCAAGTGACAAGGTATAAATGATCAAGGAAGTTGAAGTCACTCGTCCAGCTCCAATGGTAATCAAAGTTTATACTCCTCCTCTACCTTTTCGTGACCGGGTCAAAGCTATGGGGAAAGAAAAGAAATTGGCAAAGTTTGTGTAAATGCTAAAGAAACTTGAAGTCTCGTTACCTTTCACGAGGAGCCAAATGCCACTTTATGACAAATTTCTCAAGGAGGTTTTGTCAAAGAAGCGGAGCATTGATGGTGATGGGCTAGTAGCCTTAATAGGAGAGTGCATTGCGGTGCTACCAAACAACATGCTAAAGAAACTTCAAGATCTGTGGAGCTTTTCAATACCTTGTGTGGTGTAAAATGTACCAATTACAAGAGCTCTTTGTGATTTAGGAGCTAGTGTTAGCATTCTCCCGCTTCTTATGGGAAAAGACCTTAGCCTTGAGGATACGATACCCACTTTCATGACCTTGCAACTAGCCGAGAATATTCAATGGGAATTCTTGAAAATAACCTGGTCAAAGTGGGCAATGTCTACATTCTGGTCGATTTTATGGTTTTGGACATTCTGGAGAACGAAGAAACTCCTATAATTCTTAGGAGGCCCTTCATGGAGACTGGAGGTGTCATCATTGATGTGAAGAAGAGCCACCTCTCCTTTAATTTTGGTGAAAGCATAATTGGTTTCACCTTGTTGGAAGTTATGTCCAAACCATTGGTAAAAAGTGTTAATTCGGTGGATGTGATAGAAGACATTGTTGGTGACATGAAAGAAGAAGGGGAAATAAAAAAGATGATTTGATGAATGATGAGATAAAAGAGAGTTCAAGAGAAGATGAACTTGATCACCTAATTGATGAGGAGATTGAGGTCATACTTGAACTCTCCTGTTCATTTTGATTTGAGCTTGCTTGAAGATGCATCTTGGGCTGATGATCCTTCTAGTAGTTGGGAAAGTCAATTTGATGCCATAGAAGTGGTCATTAAGGGAATATGTTTGGGAAGATTCCTTAATAGTGATGAAAACGATAAAGTGGAGTACTTGCTTCCTCTGCAACCTACTTGGGAAGAGCCCCCCATATCTTCCACCTAGAGTTGATCAAGTGCGAGCTGGTCCGTTTGGCCCGTCCCACAATAGCGGGCTTGGTCATAAAAAGAATACAAAAATAGCGGGTAGCGGATAACAAATACTAGGCCCGCTAAAATTAATGGGCGGGTATGGACTAAGAGAAATGTCCATGGGCCAGCCCGTTAGGGCCGCTACAAAATATATTTTCCTATTTTTATCTACCTAACAACTTTAATAACAAAAAAAAAATTGTATCACTATAAACTAATTAATTTTTTACGTTGAATTGAACAAAACGAAGTCCAACAATTAAAAAAGTCCATAAACTTACTTTATTCTTAGTGATAAGTAGCTTTATTTTCGTTATTAACAACCATTTTTTATGTGAACTTTGAGCCCACGATCTTGCGGGTAGGCCCGCCTATTTTTATGGGTGGGCTTGGACAAGCAAACTAGGCCCGCTATAATGGGCATGAGTATCAAAATTAGGCCCGCCGGACAATAATTTCAAGCGTAGGCCCGTCCATGTCCGGTCCAAGCCCGCTTATGATCACCTCTACTTTTGCCATAATCCTCTTGAGCGAGTTAGTGTTTCCACACTTCTTGCCTCCTCTTATTCATGATGAAAAGTCAACCGCTATTGACAAGGTGTGTGAATTGTTGCTTTGTGAACGTTGCCATATTGGACCAACATGTCTTACTTGGTGGCCAAATGAAGATGATGATGATGAAAGGTTGATCAAATTATGGTCTTGTATGTTAATGTTTTATGCTTTTGGGTTCTTGACAAACTATTTATACCTCTTTGTGGAATATTCTCAAGAATTTGATAAGTTGCGAAGGGTGATGGGGTTAGTCGCGTATCAAAAGTAAAGATAAATTTATCCTTGGACTAGGCTTATCACATATGAATGTAATTAGAGAAATAAAGGGTCGATCTCGGGGAAACAACAGTTTCTTTTATAATAGCCTTGTGATGATTGACTACCTTGAAACGAATGTTGATTTTAATGATTTGCAAACAAAATAAAAGCAAAAACACAATTGAAATTATGATTATAACAAAGAAAAAGAAGTGTAGGAAGATAGGTTCATACATGTAGATTAGTTTACATCAAGTTGGAGTTTAGAAATCATGCAATTGATTCATTGTTTAGGTCATACATCTTTCGAATTGTTGTTACCATAGTACAAGATCTAGCCAGCTTTCATGATATAATTAGCAATGTCGGGGTACCAAGGTGCAGTTTCGTCAATCGCCATTAACGAATCATCAATAAAAGAATCGTTAATAGGTGGTTGAATCTTTAATCGCGAGAGATGATCGGCAACGACATTCTCAGGTCCTTTCTTGTAACGGATTTCCAAATCAAATTCTTGCACAAGTAAGATCCATCGTATGAGCCTGGGCTTTGCTTCCTTCTTTGAAAGTAAGTACTCCAAAGCTGCATGATCAGTGTAAATATGACTTTTGATCCAATCAAGTAGGAGCGAAATTTGTCTAGGGCATTGACAATAGCAAGGAGCTCCTGGCATAGTTGATCTGAGCTGGATTTAATGTCTTGCTTGCATAGTAAATAGCGTGCAACATCATTTTCTTTCTCTGGCCAAGGACTACCCCTACTGCATAATCACTTGTATCATACATTAGTTCAAAGGGTAGGCTCCAGTTAGGTGACTGGATGATGGGTGCTGTAATCAAAGCCTTTTTTATTTTGTTGAAAAATTCGAGGCAATTGTTAGTGAAAAATAAAGGGCGCATCTTTGAAAAGAAGCTATGTTAGGGGTGTAGCAACTTTAGAAAATTCATTAATAAAACGGTTGTGGAAACTCGCGTGTCCAAGGAAACTCTTAACACTTTTGACATTCACTGGTGGGGGAATTGTTCAACCACGTGGACCTTAGCGGGGTCCACTTCTATACCTCTTTCAAAAATGATGTGGCCAAGTATTACTCCTTCAGCCACCATGAAATGACACTTTTCCCAATTTAGAACCAGGTCGACCTCTTCACATCTTTTCAAGACCCGTGAGAAATTAGATAGACAATCATCAAAACTAGTGTCATAGACACTAAAATCATCCATGAAGACTTCCATGATTGACTCTACAAAATCAGAAAAGATGTTGGTCATGCATCGTTGGAAAGTTGCAGGTGCATTGCACAACAACCCGAATGACATCCTACGGTACGCAAATATACCATAAGAACAGGTGAAAATGGTCTTTTCTCGATCCTCGGAATGAATGGGTATTTGGAAGAATCCCGAGTAACCATATAGGTAATAAAAGTACTTTTGACAAGCCAGTCTTTCTAACATTTGGTGGATTGCGAATCAGTTTCCTATAGTTAATACACATGCGCCACTCTGTGACGATCCTGGTGGGGATAAATTCATTTATATGATTCGTTACTACAGTTGTCCCTCCTTTCTTTGGGGCCACTTGGACTGGACTAGCCCATTTAGATTTAGCAATCGCATAAATGATTCCTGCATCTAACAGTTTCATGACCTCGTTCTTTATTACCTCTTGCATTTAGACGACTTTGACCCTAGACACAAGTTTTATGTCCGTCTTCTACGTGAATTCTGTGCATGCAAAAGTCAGAGCTTATACCTCTCAAATCATCAAGTTTTTACCTTATGACCTTTTATGTGTTCTCCAGATAGCTAGCAAGGGAGATAGTTGACTTGCAGTAAGGGATGCACTTACTATGACTGGACACATTTCAGAGTCATATAGAAAGGCATACCTTAGATTCACTGGAAGGGGTTTGAGTTCGGGTTTTTGTACCTCTACCTTGGTAGGTGTATCGATTAAGCCAATGAACTGTCAACTTTCTTTTAGTGACAGTTCCTCTCCTTTAGATCAACTTCTAACTTGCGAATCTTAACATTTTCCATGCTATCGTCACCTGCAAAATTTTCTAACAAAAGAATTTCCTCCAGAGGGTCTTTGATCATTGAGTGATGTAATGAATCATCTACAATAGAGTCTAAGACATCAATGAAACAACAAGACTCTTCTAGCACTAGGCTTTTCATAGCATTGTTCAAATTATAAGTGACTTTGTCATCTGCCACTTCCATTGTTAACTTACCGTTCTTGACATCAATGACCGCACCAGCGGTATGTACAAAAGGTCTTCCTAAAATCATAGGTATTTGTGAATCTTCCGCCATGTCGAGGATAATAAAGTCAACATGAATGAAAAACTTCCTAAAACAATCTGCCATTTATAAGGTGACAGTGGTACACTTTGAAATCTCCATGTTCAAATTTTTGCATATTGAATAGGGCATGACACTAACACTTGCACCTAAGTCACATAAGGCTTTGTCGATGGTTTAGGTACCTATAATGCAAGGATTTGAAAACCTGCAGGGTCTTTCAACTTAGGAGGTGACTTGTTTTGTATAAGAGCACTTCACTCAGTGGTGAATGCTATGATTTCAATATCGTCCAAAGTCTTCTTCTTAGTTAAAATGTCTTTCATGAATTTAATGTAGGAAGAGATTTGGGTGATTAATTTAATAAATGGAATTGTTACCTGGAGATTCTTCACTACTTCCATGAATTTACTTAATTGAGTCTCTATATGGGTGTTCCTTGGACGGTTAAGGAACGAGACTTGAATCTTGATTAGTTCTTTTGCTTTATCATCCTTCTTCTTCGGAAGGTCTCCTACTTTTTTAGTGGCAACTTTGGGATCTTTTGCTTCCTTGGAGACTTCCTTTTGTTTGTTGTTTACAACCTCGTTAGTGTCTTCTGGCATGGGGGGGGGGGGATTGTAACTCATACCGCTTCTTAGAGTGATAGAATTTGCGGAGTCTCTTGGTTGTTCACCATGGGGTGAGAGTTGACCAAGTTTTCTTTGGGCATTTGAGGCTTCCAATTGGGCCATTTGATTTTCGAGCATTTTGATGTCTACATTTGTGGCTTGGTCACTCTTTTGGAATTGAGCAAGGATTGAATCTTGCTTTTGGACAACTTGTAAGAGCATGGATTCATTTTTGCTCAAGTTGGAGTCATGTGGTTAGGAAGATTGGCCTTGGTTTGGGAATGGTGGATTTTGTTGATGTTGATTGTAGCCTTGATTTTAGTTTTGTTGAGGCCTTTAAGTTTGGAAACCAGGTGGGTTGTATTGTTTTTATTGAGGTATGTATGGTTGGTTTTGTGGTTGGATTTGATGTGGATTTTGGATGTTGGTGCTTTTGTAGGACAAGTTGGGATGGTATTTGGTGTTTTCATTGTAGAAGTTTGAGAAGGGATTGCCTTGTCTTTGGTTTTGATAGGCATTCAACTGTTCGATGGAGCTTCTTCACTCTTGGGAACCATGTCCTCCATTTCCACAAGTCTCGCAAATCATCACTTGGCTAGTGACGTTGACTTGTTATCATCACTTGGCTATTAGGGCTTCTAGACGAGGTACCTTGGAGTCTTCTTGCTTCACTTTTGATGGCATAGCGCGTGAATTGCTATATTGAATTGTGGATCGCCATAGATTCAATAGTTGAGTGGCCAAGTTCTACATCGATTTGGTCAAATCGACCATTGTTGGCGGAGTCTAGGATGCGTCGAGACTCACCGCAACAACCATTGTAGAAGGTGATCGCTAGTAACCATGAATCTAATCCAAGATGGGGACACTCATTTTGCAATTCCTTGTACCTTTCCCAAGCTTCATAAAGGCTTTCGTCGCCCCCTTGTCGGAATCCAGTGATTTGGCTCCTTAAGAGCGAGGTTCTTTCGGGTGAGATATATTTTTGGTAAAAGGCAAGGGAAAGACTATCCCAATCGGTACTATCTAAGGTAACTTTATCTAAACTATTGATCCAAAGCTTAGCCTTTCCAGTCAAAGATAAAGGAAAAAGCATTTCCCTAAAGTGATCTTGGCCAACCCCAAATTGTCTAATAGTGAAACATTAATCGCAAAAGTTTTTGATATGGAGATTTGGGTCTTCGCTAGCACCACCACCAAATTGGCTTCTTTCTATTAGGATTATAAAGGCGGGTTTGATTTCAAAGTTTCTAGCGGTTATTTGGGGAGTATAAATACCCTTTGGTAGCGTTTCGGCTGTGGGTATGGAATGGTCAGATAGGCGAACCATTTTCTTTTGTAGAGGTGGAAATGATTGTAAAGTTTTTGTGGGTTTTATGAATTGTAATGTTTGAAAGTCTTCTTCTCTTTCAAGGGTGGGGTAAATATCCCAATAGGTATTACGAATCTGGTCCAAACTTGAAATGTCGGAAGCTTGAAAAATTTCGTCAAAAAAGTTTTGATGCCTACGCAAAGTCTCTTCGAGATTTAGCTCAAATAAAATAGATGTCCCTAGACGAGAGAATCTAGGCATAGGACGGAAAAACTACAACTCAAATTCTAATAGACTAAGGTAAGGAAAATAATCACAAGAGAATTATAAGTAAACCAAACCGTTTCCCCGGCAACGACGCCAAAATTTAATGGGGTCAGTCGTGTACCCAAATCAAAGACAAATTTACCTTTAAACTAGGTTAATAACATATGAATGTAATTAGGGAAGTAAGCGGTCGATCTCGTGGGAAACATGAGTTACTTTTTATAATGATGATTGACTACCTCAGAACGAATGTTGATTTTGATGATTTGCAAACAAAATAAAAGCATAAAAACAATTGAAATTGTGATTATAACAAAGATATAGAAGTCGAGGGAGAAGGCTTCATACATGTAGATTATTTTGTATCAAGTTGGAGTTTAGAAATCATGCAATTGATTCATTGTTTAGGTCATACAACTTCTTTCGAGTTGTTGTTATCATAGTACAAGATCTAGCGAGCTTTCAGGTTTAACTAGTTTGAACTACCGTGTTATGCTTTGTCTATTCAATTCCCGTATTTCGGTGTTAGGATAGAACATCAGATTTAGTTAAAGATTGTGATCAAGAATCATCAACTAAAAATACAATCCAAGCATGCAATAGAACAATGATATAAATGCAATATTTTCCTTCCAATAATTTCAATTATTAATCATAAATGACTCCCATATTTCCCTAGGAATAGGATTATTATTCATTCATGATTGAACAGGTTAGAACTATTGTCATATTAAGATGAATCAAACTAGTCATGGTTGATTTAGGAACACATGACAAAAGTTTATAATGGTGGTAAGATAACAATGATTAAAAGTGACAATAACAATAATAGAATTATACTAGGTGAAATCTCGTGCTTCGCGCTGTCTGTCTAAATATTTTGTCATTATAATTGAAAAGGAATAATATAAATGATATATTGTGACAACCCTCGCGAATGCGGAAATAAAACATAACAAACATGTGATTTATATAGCGGAAAATACGGTGTTTTTAAAACTTTTTACATGCAAATAGAAAGGTACGAGGAATGTCAATAATTACAAACCAAAGTATAATATACTACAAGAGACGGAGTCTCTCAAAATGTTAACAAAAGACAAAGTTATTTAGCAACTAGCTAAGGAACGTCTAGGGGTGAATCATCCAGGCCAACGCCCGCTAGCTCACACCCGAACCCAAAATACCACAAGCAAAAAGCCATCCAATCAAGCAACATGTTCATCTATGAAAAACATGAACGCCACAGTCAGTGGGGAGTAACTCCGGGTTCTCCCAGCCATATCACAATAAACATACTTAAACGGAAATACGAAATAGAAGCATGCATATATATATACATGTGAAATACGAGAAGATAAATAGGCTATTCAATATATAAAGATAAGAGCTCATGAAGTAAAAATCCGTAACCATCATATGATAGATAGACTCGGGGATGACACTCTTAGGCAACCATACACACTCACTAGGGCTTGCATCTCACCGTTAGCGGCATAAGTTTGATAAGATTGAGACTCGACAAACAAACCATGCCAAGTCATCCAATGATCGCAAATAATCAATCACATAATCATCCATTCAAACGTACAATACATTGACAACATCTCTCACGGTAAATGACACGCACTAGCACCGTGTACATGGCAAGTATGATTAAAATTGCATCCACGGGATAAAACATTGCCCTGAACGCATACACAATTCAATACATTTCGTATATGTAGACTAATTTCCTTCTGGAAGAACGACGATCATAATACGGTCCTAGTCTAAATCTGGCCAGACTCTCGAAATCACATTTTCCGATTCGACATGCGATAAACATTTCGCATCCAAGACTCGGTCAATCCTAGACGCCGAGTACCCCAAATTCGGTTAACCTTCACGAAAGAGGCGGAAAAGAGCACAACCATCATACAAGCGGTACGCCACATGCAATGACACCACCTCGCAAGTATACAACATTTGACGGCCGGGTCGATCAACGCAAAGCGTTCAACTCCCAACAACGTCGTCATATGCCCACTAACACATGCAATTAAGCAGTAAGGATACACTCCCCATTCCGACATTCCAGCCTTACGAACGTAGAGGTAGCCAGGGGAATGAGAGTACAAAGCACATAACAAATAGTGCTCAAACCGTAACATGTCTAAAAACCGACTCAAAGTGGGATATATGCAAAACCGTCACAAAACATGCGGTACAAGCGAATGGAATATCATATATTCGAAACATTAATATTTAAAGTCATTACGTAAATTTATACGATAAACAAACCATGCGAACTATTATAAATTAAGATTTAAGAAAATATAATGAAATAACTCCAGCAGGGTGCCAGCCGGTCAGGTGGACCGGCGGCCGGGCACCCGGCTGGCGCCTCATGCACAAACCAAAATCTATAAAAAATACAGCCAGTTCCCAGCCGGTCAGGGGGACCGCCGGCCGGGCACCCGGCTGGGAACAACACAACATCAAATAACAACTTCACTTCTGATGCGTCCCCAGCCGGTTGGCAGACCGGCGGCCGGTCACCCGGCTGGGAACTACAGTTCACCCGAGAACAACAACACTTCACTTTAAATCTTCAATAATCATTTATAACTATCATCAATTAACAACAATCATCAACAATTACCAACAATCATCAACAAACAATAACCATCATCAACAAACACAATTCTTATGCTTACTAATCCTATCCTAAATACGATTACTAACATAGAAAACACATTAAAACATGTAAATGATATCGAGTACCCCTTCACCGGTACCTTTTCGCGTCTTCAATCCTCGTCGATGTCCTCTTCTATCAAGAAATAGTCTTTGTCGGGGTCTTGGAGGTCACCACCTACAATTAGATAATAAAAGATGAATATAATTCACCTTTGAGAAAGACGGATAATTTGAAAAGCGAGAAAGACGTTAATTTTATTACCAATTAAGATAGAGGACAATGAGACGGGAAGAATAAGACAAACTTGAGTGAATTTGAGCGAGTAACGAAGGAGTAGTGACGATAACAAGCTTGATCGAATATGGAGGTTAGGGTTTTGGTGGTTACTTGATGAGGAAGAAGGAGATGTTGAATATGAGGGAGCTTAGGGTTAAGGGAGTATAAGAGGGAGTAAGTGGAAAATTTCATGGAAAAAGCCCATAACGTCTTAAGACGGATTTTACTCGGAATTTCGCGTAAAGTCCAAACACGAACTCGGAAATTCTAAATTAGACACGGAAAATTTAAATCTAAACTAAAACTAAATTTCGCTGAAAAGTATCCGTATAATATTTTTACTATAAAAATAGGGTACATTTGCGGGTGTTACAATCACCCCACCTTTTAAAAAGTTTCGCCCTCGAAACTTGAGCGAAAGAAAGATACCTTAATCGAATAAGCTTGGATATTTACTACGCATAGAAGCTTCCGTTTCCCACGTCTCTTCTTCAACATTGGCACATCTCCACAACATTTTCACTAAAGGAACCACTTTACTTCTCAACTTCTTATCCTTGCGATCTAGGATGCAGATCGGCTTCTCTTCAAAGGACAAGTTCGGTTCAAGCTCGGGCATTTCCGCTTGAAAAACATGGCTTGGATCACTAATGTACTTTCTCAATTGAGAAACATGAAATACATCATGAACCTTAGCCAAATTCGGGGGCAAGTCCAACTTGTAAGCAACGGCACCAATCCTTTTCACAATATCAAAGGGTCCAATGTATTTTGGGCTCAATTTACCCTTTACACCAAACCTTTTAATGCCTTTCATTGGAGATACTTTCAAGAATACTGTATCTCCAACTTCAAATTATAACGGTCTTCTTCGGATATCGGCATAAGACTTTTGTCGGTGTTGAGCGGCTTTCATTCTATCACGAATGACCTTCACATGATCAATGCTTTCAACAAGAACATCAGGACCTAAGTCACGAACATCACTCAATTGATTCCAACATATAGGACTTCGACATTTTCTCCCATAGAGAGCTTCATAAGGAGCCATCTTGATCGAGGCATGATAACTATTGTTGTAAGAAAACTCCACCAACAATAGACTCTTTTACCAACTAGATTGGAAGTCGAGTGCACAAGCCCTAAGCAAGTCTTCTAAAGTCTGGATAGTCCTCTCGGTCTAACCATCGGTAGCGGCATGGAATGCGGTACTCATCAACAACTTACTACCCATGGCTTCTTGTAAAGCCTTCCAAAATCTCGAACAAAACCTCGGATCTCGGTCGGATATAATCTCCTTGGGAACACCATGGTATCTAACAATCTCATCAACATAGGTTTTCGCTAGTCGATCTAAACTCCAAGTCTCTTTGATCGAAATGAATCTAGCACTCTTAGTCAAACGATCAACAATAACCCAAATGGCGTCTTTACTTCCAACGGTCCTTGGCAAAGCCATGATAAAATCAATAGAAATAGATTCCCACTTCCATAGTGGAATATCCAAAGGTTGTGGCAATCCACCGGGTCTCTTGTGTTCAATCTTCACTTGTTGGCAAGTAAGACATCTTCCGACATAGGACACAACATCGCCTTTCAAATTCGGCCACCAAAATTGTAGCTTCAAGTCTTTATACATCTTATCACCTCCGGGGTGGATAGAATAAGGGGAAAGGTGAGCTTCATCAAGAACTCGCTTTCTCAAATCAAGAGCATTAGGCACAAACAAACGGCCATGGAATCGAAGAACACCTTTGTCATCAAACTTGAAATCTTTAGCCTTTCCTTCTAGAAGTTTGGCTTGAAAAGACTTGTAGGTAAGATCATCAACTTGGCTTTCGCGGATCTCGCGGAGGAAAACAGGTTTGGCAGTCATAGCACCAACGTAATCAAATCCACGCTCCACGAATTCCAACTTTAACTTTCGAAACTCGGCACAATGATCATCGGGTAATACCCGCATAGCATTCAATGCATGAGAAGCTTTTCTACTAAGAGCATCGGCAACAACATTAGCCTTCCCTTCATGGTATAACAACTCAAAATCATAATCATTCACCAATTACAACCATTTTCTTTGTCTCATATTCAACTCCTTTTGAGTAAATATGTACTTCAAAGTTTTGTGATTAGTGAATATACGGCAATGAACACCAATAAGGTAGTGTCTCCACACTTTCAAGGCATGGACAACGGCGGCTAATTCCAAATCGTGAGTAGGATAGTTCACTTCATGAACTCTCAACTGTCTCGAAGCATAAGCCACCACTTTCCTACTTTGCATAAGTACACAACCCAATCCCATCTTGGAAGCATCACAATAGACATCAAAGTATACACCATCTTCAGGCAAAGTCAACATCGGGGCGGTAGTCAACCTTTTCTTTAACTCTTGAAAAGCGGCTTCACAAGCTTCATTCCATAGGAACTTGGTTTCCTTCTTCAATAATTGAGTCATCGGTCTAGCAAGCTTTGAGAAATCTTTGACAAATCTACGGTAATTACCAGCTAAACCAAGAAAACTTTGAACTTCTCTAACATCGGTCGGACTCTTCCAATCCACCACAGCTTCAATCTTAGAAGGATTCACCATTACACCTTCTTTAGAAATTACATGCCCAAGAAAGGACACCTTAGGTAACCAAAATTCACACTTGGAGAATTTGGCAAACCACTTTTGACGACGAAGAACACCCAAAATAGTCCTTAGATGAATAGCATGCTCTTCTTCGGTCTTGGAGAAAATAAGGATGTCGTCAATGAACACCACCACACACTTGTCAAGGTACTCACTAAATATGCGGTTCATTTGATCCATAAAAATAGCAGGAGCATTAGTCAATCCAAATGGCATCACCTTGAACTCATAATGACCATATCTTGTACTAAAAGCGGTCTTCGGTATATCGACATCACGAACGGGAATTTGGTGATAACCGGATCTCAAATCAATCTTGGAAAAAGTAGAAGCACCCTTTAGTTGATCAAACAAATCTTCAATTCTTGGCAAAGGATACCTATTCTTGATTGTAATTCGGTTCAACTCACGGTAATCAATACAAAGCCTCATAGAACCATCTTTCTTCTTCACAAAGAGAACGGGAGCACCCCAAGGCGAGGCACTTGGTCGAATAAATCCTTTTTCAATCATATCATTTAGTTGCTTCCTTAACTCTTTCAATTTGGATGGAGCCATACGGTAAGGAGCTTTGGCTATGGGTCCGGAACCAGGTACAAGATCAATGGAAAACTCAACATCACGCTCGGGAGGAATCCCGGGCAAGTCATCGGGGAATACATCAACAAATTCACGAACTATAAGCACATCTTCAATATTCGGTAAGGAGGTAATAGTAGAAGTCACAACACACAAGTATGTTTGGTGACCCTATCTTACCATACTCACCAACTTCATTGCGGAAATAAAAGACACACCCATTCGGGATCGAGATCCCTTATAGGTTATTCTAACTCCTAAAGGACTCTTTAAATAAATCTTTTGATCTCTACACTCGAACCTAGCATGGTATAATGCTAACCAATCAATACCTAGAATTAAATCGAACTCTCCTAGAGGAAACTTAAGGAAAATTGCGGGAAAGATAGTACCCGCAATAGATATTGGGACATTAGGATATACAGTAGAACAAGAGATAATTTCTCCGGATGGTAAGGATATGGGAGTATCCTCACTAGAAGTAGGCTCGATAGATAATTTATTAGCATAAGTCGAAGACACAAAGGGCATAGAAGCACCGGTATCAAATAGAATAAGACACGGTTGCTCTAAGATTGAGAACATACCCAAAATTATCTCTGGATGAGCATCGGCTTTGGCTCGGCTCAGAACGAATATAGAACCCTTAGGTTTGGCAATTGGAGGGGGAAACTTACGATCGGGGCAATCATCATAACGGTGACCACTCTTTTGGCAAAAGAAGAAAATATAAGGTCGGTTGAAACAAGCTACACCGGGGTGGTGTGGTTGTGTACAACGGCTACATAAGCGACCTTGAGCTTGAGGAGGAGCATATGGCCTATGAGCCACGTTAGAAGTAGCTCGGGGAATGAAAGGAGCGGGAGCTCTTGCACTTGCATTTGGGGGAGGATTGAATCTCCTCTTGTTGGCATAAGAGTTGGAGAAAGACGGAGTAAACGGCCTCTTCCCATAGAAATTTGGCCTAGGAGTGAAGGAAGGAGAGGGATTCTTCATCATAGCTTCATCCTTGATGGCCTTCATGGATTTCTCGGCCCATAGAGCATCATCATACAACTCCCCAAAGGAAGTAGTATTTCTCCTCACCTTGCTTTGGAGTAAAGCACTAAGCTTGTTGGAGTAGTAGAAAGCTCGGTACTCGTCATCTTTGATAAGCCTCGGAGCAAAGTGAGCAAGCTTGTTGAACTCCGTAGTGAAGTCTTGTGCCGACAAGTCACCTTGCTTAAAGTCAATAAACTCCTTGAGCCTTTGTTGCTTGAGCTCCTTAGGATAAAATCGACCTTCAACTAGAGCTTTGAAACAAGCCCAATTGAAGTCGTCTTCAAGAGTAGCGGTGGCACTAGTAATCGCCCACCAATTATCAGCTTCCCTAACAAGGAAGTGCTTTGCAATCCTTACCTTGTCCTCTTCACGGAGTTGGTATAAATCAAATTGCTTCTCAATTTCTCGGAACCATTCCGATAGCTCGGTAGGGTCCGCCTCTCCACCGTAAGGTATAATCTTACTCCTAGCTATTTGGCTTGCCACCCAAGCGTAGCCTCCTTGGTGGTTATCTTCTCTACGAGGGGGGACTTGGTTGGCTTGAGCAATAGCCGCATCTTGTTGATTTTTCAACACTTGCGTAAGAGCTTCTAGCATAACGTTTTCTACTGCTCGAGGTCTAACCATCTTCATAAGAAACAAAAACAAAAGAAGTTAATCCTAACACTTAGCATAAACAAATAGACTACCAAGTAAAGTCCTTAACTTCTACCCATATCTCATTTATTATTTCAACGTCAAGTAGTTTAAGTTTAGGGTTCATGTGTGTGCGTCGGGAGCGTTTAAGCTCTGATACCAACTGTGATAACCCTCGCGAATGCGGAAATAAAACATAACAAGCATGTGATTTATATAGCGGAAAATACGGTGTTTTTAAAACTTTTTAGCTGCAAATAGAAAGGTACGAGGAATGTCAATAATTACAAACCAAAGTATAATATACTACAAGAGACGGAGTCTCTCAAAATGTTAACAAAAGACAAAGTTATTAAGCAACTAGCTAAGGAACGTCTAGGGGTAAAATATCCAGGCCGACGCCCGCTAGCTCACACTCGAACCCAAAATACCACAAGCAAAAAGCCATCCAATCAAGCAACCTGTTCATCCATGAAAAACATGAACGCCACAGTCAATGGGGAGTAACTCCGGTTTCTCTCAGCCATATCACAATAAACATACTTAAACGGAAATACGAAATAGAAGCATGCATATATATATATATACATGTGAAATACGAGAAGGATAAATAGGCTATTCAATATATAAAGATAAGAGCTCATGAAGTAAAAATCCGTAACCATCATATGATAGATAGACTCGGGGATGACACTCTTAGGCAACCATACACACTCACTAGGGCTTGCATCTCACCGTTAGCGGCATAAGTTTGATAAGATTGAGACTCGACAAACAAACCATGCCAAGTCATCCAATGATCGCAAATAATCAATCACATAATCATTCATTCAAACGTACAATACATTGACAACATCTCTCACGGTAAATGACACGCACTAGCACCGTGTACATGGCAAGTATGATTAAAATCGCATCCACGGGATAAAACATTGCCCTGAACGCATACACGATTCAATACATTTCGTATATGTAGACTAATTTCCTCCTGGTAGAACGACGATCATAATACGGTCCTAGTCTAAATCTGGCCAGACTCTCGAAATCACATTTTCCGATTCGACATGCGATAAACATTTCGCATCCAAGACTCGGTCAATCCAAGACGCCGAGTACCCCAAATTCGGTCAATCTTCACGAAAGAGGCGGAAAAGAGCACAAGCATCATACAAGCGGTACGCCACATGCAATGACACCACCTCGCAAGTATACAACATTTGACGGCCGGGTCGATCAACGCAAAGCGTTCGCCTCCCAACAACATCGTCATATGCCCACTAACACATGCAATTAAGCAGTAAGGATACACTCCCCATTCCGACATTCCAGCCTTACGAACGAAAAGGTAGCCAGGGGAATGAGAGTACAAAGCACATAACAAATAGTGCTCAAACCGTAACATGTGTAAAAACCGACTCAAAGTGGGATATATGAAAAACCGTCACAAAACATGCGGTACAAGCGAATGGAATATCATATATTTGAAACATTAATATTTAAAGTCATTACGTAAATTTATACGATAAACAAATCATGCGAACTATTATAAATTAAGATTTAAGAAAATATAATGAAATAACTCCAGCACGGTGCCAGCCGGTCAGGTGGACCGGCGACCGGGCACACGGCTGGCGCCTCATGCACAAACCAAAATCTATTAAAAATACAGCTAGTTCCCAGCCGGTCAGGGGGACCGGCGGCCGGGCACCCGGCTGGGAACAACACAACATCAAATAACAACTTCACTTCTGATGCGTCCCCAGCCGGTTGGCAGACCGGCGGCCGGTCACCCGGCTTGGAACCACAGTTCACCCGAGAACAACAACACTTCACTTTAAATCTTCAATAATCATTTATAACTATCATCAATTAACAACAATCATCAACAATTACCAACAATCATCAACAAACAATAACCATCATCAACAAACACAATTCTTATGCTTACTAATCCTATCCTAAATACGATTACTAACATAGAAAACACATTAAAACATGTAAATGATATCGAGTACCCCTTCACCGGTACCTTTTCGCGTCTTCAATCCTCGTCGATGTCCTCTTCTATCAAGAAATAGTCTTTGTCGGGGTCTTGGAGGTCACCACCTACAATTAGATAATAAAAGATGAATATAATTCACCTTTGAGAAAGACGGATAATTTGAAAAGCGAGAAAGACGTTAATTTTATTACCAATTAAGATAGAGGACAATGAGACGGGAAGAATAAGACAAACTTGAGTGAATTTGAGCGAGTAACGAAGGAGTAGTGACGATAACAAGCTTGATCGAATATGGAGGTTAGGGTTTTGGTGGTTACTTGATGAGGAAGAAGGAGATGTTGAATATGAGGGAGCTTAGGGTTAAGGGAGTATAAGAGGGAGTAAGTGGAAAATTTCATGGAAAAAGCCCATAACGTCTTAAGACGGATTTTACTCGGAATTTCGCGTAAAGTCCAAACACGAACTCGGAAATTCTAAATTAGACACGGAAAATTTAAATCTAAACTAAAACTAAATTTCGCTGAAAAGTATCCGTATAATATTTTTACTATAAAAATAGGGTACATTTGCGGGTGTTACATATATGACATTTAATATATTTAGTTTTAAATATAAATAGTCTAAGCTTTTTCAAATCTTAAATTTTTAGGTTTAAATTTAAAGTTTCCTAATAAAATACATGCTTAGGTAGGGAATATAGGGTCTAAACTTAACTTATTCTAATATTTAGTTGTGTTTTACATGTGTCGTGAAATTTGCGAATTTTGTGTTTTGACACAACTATTTATAATGATGTTTAAGTTTTAACTATAAATAAAATAGATTAGACTTTCTCAAATATAACTTTTTTAGGTTTAAATTCAAAGTAGTTTTAGAACAAAACATATAAAATACTTAATTAAAACCCACTCGCATTCACTATGTACATACATACACATTATCACACTATTTAAACCTTTTCAAAATCTTATATGTATTTTATTTGTCGCAATATAAATTTCTCATCACGCATATATAAAACCGTCTCTTAAATTACAAATATAGTTTGCTCGATGGATCTAATGCTCAAAGTTTTCTCTTTCTCATAATATTTTCTCACCTAAACATAAAACATGGTGACATACTCATTGAAATCATCTTTACATATCCGAGTATAACAAAAATTATACTCAATTGAAAGCATTTTTTGCAATAAACGTAATGATCTACATTTTAAAATTTTTATCAAAATATTTTTTGTTCTATAAAAACGGAATCAAATCATCTTACTTATTTACTGTAATACAATAAATACCATACTATTTAATTACGTGTAATTTATATTTTGCTGAGATATATGCAGTAGTTATTACGTTCATACTTAATGATTAGTTGACATTAATGACTGTAATTAAGGTTGAAACGCCACGTGGCGCATCCACACCGTTTCAAGCCAGTTTTTACATAACATACATTTGGGCATGCCAAGCAGGTTTATATATACACAGGCGCATCCTAGGTTGAATTTTGTGCTTTGCACGGTCAATTTGTATATGATATCGCTAACTATTAATTTATCTATCTAACAAAAAAAAATAAAAATTCCTAGATTTGATAATTAACAAAATTACTAAGTTATAAATATTAAAAAAAAATCAAATTTGTCCTATTATTTGTGTCGTTTAGCACATACATTTTTCAAAAAACATGTTGTCTATTCATTGCGAGAGAGTACTCGTTGGTGAAACACTGATTTTTAAAATTTAAAATGTTAAATTGGATTGTGAATTGTACTATTTTGGATATAAAAAAATTATTATATGCATTATTTGCCTAATTATTAGTCTTTCTATTTGACATAATTTGCCTACTTATATGAAAATCTGCCTTGGGTTGATTTAGGCAAGTTTTCTTGGGCATGCCAAGCAGTAATTGACAAAATCTGTCTTGGACCATTTTACTGATGAATGGTTTTTTCTATACAAAATTTTCATTGGCTATATAATACACTGAAATTTTAAAAACAAAAATCAATGTGTAAAGATAGTTTAAAGTTCAGTTAATGGATTATACAACTGGTTGTATATACAATCTTTTTTATGTTGTCGAGCATAACTACAAAGTTGTTGAACTTTATTAACAAAATTGTCGAGTTTTAAGGAATAATTAGTTAACTCAAAAGTAACTCAAAAAATTATAAAATAGCTTAACAACTTTATGTAATAACTCGACAACTTTGACATGGTTGTATTGCAACCACTTGTAGGATAGTATTTGTGTTCAAATTTACTTTTTGCGAGCTTTTCTTCCTAAAACTCTTTACTACATCAATATATGTATACAACTTTATTCATAGATAATTAATATAATAATCGAGTACAAGAAAACATACTAATTGAGTGAATAATGCCTAGGTTCATCACTTACAATATATTTCAATGAATGAAAATCCATATTAATTGCAAAATCTAAGGGGTTGTTTGGTTATCCATTCTAAAACATATGAATTGTAATTCATGGGATAAGTAAAGTTGTTGTGTTGTTTGTTTGCTCCAAATCCCATGAATTAGAGTTCCATAAGAACTTCAATTCCTCCATCATGGGAGAAGTTGCTTACCTAGGTCCCCCTAGGTAAATGGGAATTCCTATGGAACTCACTTCCAGCATTCCAACCAAACAACATTTTTGCAATTCATGTGAAATGAGTAATCTTGTGAATTACTACTTCCTTGGAATTAGAGTTCCTCCATTGAACCAAACGACCCCTAATTTTATTTTGTTGGTGCCTACTGCCTAGGTTCATCGTTTATGTATCATCGTTTGTGGCTTCAATATTGTTTCACCTACATATTATTATGAAGTTGTCCCTTCATCTGCGACCACCTACTATTATCCGTATAGGATTAAGAGTTAGTCTTGTGTATAAAACGGTTTTTCACTAATATAGTTGTAAAACATTTTTTTAAATACAATCTTCATTATATTAAAACAGAAACATTTAAAGCCACCACATTGATCCACATCATCATGTTGGTTTTTATTTTCTTTTTTGTTTTTTTCCACATTTTATATAGCAATTTGCTTTTTTACACTAAAGTAATTTATCTAGGAATACAATAATTTTAACATGCAACTTTTTAATAATCCTAAATTATGATTTAAAACCTTACATTAATAATAAATTACATTGATATGTCAAAAAATCCTGAAAATTAATAATTTAAAATTACAATCAACAAAAAATTACAGAATTGTATAATTTCACCTTACACAGTTTTACTAAAACAAAAACAAATCAATAAATAAGTTCATAAGAACCTACCGCTTTGGTAAGATTATTTAAAAGTCAGTCAGTTAATAAATAATAGAGAATTTAGGTGATATCATATAATTTGTAAATTACCAACACTAATTACTCAATGCATGCATTAACGAACTTTTTAACCGTTAATCCATATAGTACAATATGAATCTAGAATGTCCCATATCAAAATAAAATTTGAAAAAATGATTTTTAAACTGAAAAAATATGAAACCCCACAAAAAATACATTCTTTTGAACTTATCTTATTTAATTTGGTTTTAGAAAATAAAATTAGAAATTACTTACGTAATCTAAATCTCTCGCTAAATACTCTCACTGCAATCTACTTAGATAGATCTAACAAATTTATCAAAGTGCCATTTTTTATGTGTTACGAGCATAAAACCATTTAAAAAATTCCTTGGTTAGACTAATTACATGTATAAAAAACACATACGTTATAACAAAAAAAGAATAACAATTTACCATGTAGATTTTAAAAGCATTTAAAAATAAATCCGTCATTCCTTAGGTGAAATGCTACATACATAACATTGTAATGCACAGTGTATAGTTTTTTTTTCAAATTTATTGATTATTATATAAACAAATGATAATGTGAGATAAAGGAAACACATGCATACATTTATACGAAAATGAGCGAGGGGAGAATAGAAGAAGATAGAAAAATAGATAGGTAGGCGATATGGAGGGAATGAAGATAGTCGGTCTTTTATTGACGTAGTATTTTGGTGATGGGAAGGGTGGGATTATATATGCTCATATGGTGGTACATATGGATTCTCAGTAAGTCCTGCTTCAGACTATTATTCGTCTTAAGTTTAAGTCGTGTCAAACAATACCATATATTGGTAATAAAGACAAATTTTTTCGTATATTCAGGGAACACGTGTGGTGATTTGATATGTATTTGACCATTATTAAGTTTAAAACGGATAGTGTCCGTCTTAAATAGAATTCGTGATGGATTATTTAAAGTGTTTCAGCTTTGTTTATTGATTAGTTCGGCCCAGTTCAAAACAGATTGTACCTGTTTAATTATGAACTCATCCAACTAACATGAGCCGAAATCATGTCGCTAAAGTTTGCTAAGTTAAAATGTGTAAATGCGAATGATTATCGTGTTATTTTCATTTCGATGATGTTATATGTAACGATATTGCTTATTTTCTTCATTTGCCAAATTATTTTATAATACGAATCGAATATTCACACCTTAAATAGAAAAAAAAATAATTAAAATATGCAATATTTGTCAAGTTATATTAATTTATTATTCATACTATGATTTTTATTTTATAGTTGATAAAAGTCAATAATCAATACGACTGGTTTGTGAAATAAGCCAATATTTATTGTCTAATACTCAAGTTCTCTACTGAATATTACAAACGTTTCTCTAGCGTATTTCATACTAAGTTTTGCAAAGCAATGATATTTACACTAAATATACTATAATTTGTAAGTTTATTAGATTTTTTCTACTATTTGTAAATGATACGAAGTAATGTTCGAAGTTTAAATTTTAATTAACAGTTGTTGAAATTTTATATAAATATTTATGAATGAAATCGAATATTTTTTTATACAAGTTTAATACAAAACCCGTGCAATTTTGCACGGGTATAAAACTAGTTCAGAAAGAATTCTATGAATAGGAAAATTGAGTTTACCTTCATATTCGGTACTATACCTTAAAAATATGTTGAATCCTACGGAGTACTTTTTCATTCGCCTGTCACATGATATAAAGAAGAAATTAGACAAATTGTTGAGGAAATACTGATGCCGTGAGTCATGACAGTTTAAATTGCATCTCAAAATATAAAAATGTAATTTTGAAAGATTGATACAAATACTACAAAACAATGAAAATATACTTCGTCGTACATTGGATATGTATATAAAGAGATGTAATGCACACATGATACATGTTGTATTCAGTTACAAAAATGATTGGTCTACTCTTTTAATAATGGTTTGTTTTGTTTGGAACTTGTGCTCTGAAACTTTTGATACATTTACTATGTCCTACATAGAAATATGTTTTCATACATCTACTACGTTCAAAAACTAATGCACAAATCCAATGTATTATACATACTGTACATATTTCCTAGTTATTAGTTTTTATTTTGCCGTTTGACTAATCTATTTTATCTTACTACACAAATTAGAAGATGAAAAATGTCTAAACCACACTTCTCAACACAACTTTATATTTAAATAGATATAAGAGAAGATAATTGTACCAAAAAAAAAAGATATTTTACATATAAATAAAATCGATTGAACTTTCTCAAAAAAAAAATTTCTAGGTTTAATTTCAAAGTTTTTTTAATACAAAATAAAAAATATTTAATTAAAATACACTCGCTACCACTGTGTCCAAATGTGAGGATGCCTTCCTCGATCGAGTGACCCTTGACCCGATCGAGAAGCCTTTATGTAACACCCGGAAATGTACCCTATTTTTCTAGTAGAAATATTTTACGAAAGTGATTTTATGTTTTAACTAAGATTTTTATGTTTCGAGTCGAATTTAGAATTTCCGAGTTCGTATTTGGAATTTCTGCGAGATTCCATGAAAATCCCGTTTTAAGGCGAGTTTGACTTTTCTTGACTTTTGAGTCGAGTTTGACTTTTCTTGACTTTTGAGTCGAGTTTGACTTTTCTTGACTTTTGAGTCGAGTTTGGCTTTTCTTGACTTTTGAGTCGAGTTTGACTTTTCTTGACTTTTGCGTCGCCTTTTATTTTTCTTGACTTTTGAGTCGTCTTTGACTTTTCTTTACTTTTAAGCCGTCTTTGACTTTTGTTGACTTTCCGACTCACCCTTTACATATACTCCCTCAAACCCTAACCTAATTCATTTCTCACAATTCATTTCTTTCCTTCTTCTCTTAAGAAACCATCAAACCTTGCCTCCATAGCTTTTTCGATCTTTGAATCATCGTAACGCCTTCGTTCCTTGATAGAATTCACGTAAGTTCGTCTCATTCTTCCCCTCTTACCTTCCTCTATCCGTATTGGTAATAAAATTACCGTCTTTCTCGCTTTTTAAATTATCCGTCTTTCTCAAGGTGAATGATATTCATCTTTTATTATCTTATTGTATGTAGGTGGAGACTAGGAAGGTTTAGAAATCGATTAAATACGCGAAAAGGTAACGTGAAGGGTTACTTC